>CAHIKZ030004744.1:1132500-1235000 GCA_903632075.3 Acanthosepion pharaonis | reverse complement strand
ACAGCATTTTTAAATCAAAGTTATGACCAGTCTCATTACGGTGAGCATCTAATACATTTAGTGTGTTGTACAAGATAACTGAGAATAAATTCATTGCTGTTAAACCCACTGACATAGACTGATACAGAGTTATTGCCCAGTTATAACTGACCTGACCTTGTTGTGGCCAATAATAGGTGTAAAAGCTTTTTACTCTCATTACCAGTTGGTGAGCAATGTAATTGTGGAAGAGTGTGCTTAATAATCTATTCTCTTCTTCATCAAATATTGTGATAATGACAAGACATTTTTGCCAAGATGTCTGGTGATAGAATTGGGGTAGAGGGAAAGGGATTCCTGATAATATTATATTTATACAAGCATGCAAAGTGTGCCAAAAATTATTTTTTGTTCCTCAAGTTAGCTAGATGAGTTTGGTTGACCATTACAACTGAATAGTGAGCTTGCACGTCACTGGGTGCCCCATGTAAAATTATGACATTAAACAATGCCACAAGAGTTGGTGTGTCATAAAATCAACCAGCAATACTGTGTTCACTGTTGGATCTTTGTTAATATCAGCTGTACTTATTACAAAGAATAATTCTAATGTATAATGCTCAGGCATCGTGGAGTAATGGATAGCTCAATTTTCTTTGTTTATTTTAAAAATCTCCTGGGTGTTAAGCGAACTCCAGACCTCAAATAGAATTCCTAGATAAAATTCATTGATAAAGAAGCTGGGAAAATGGCTGTTTTACTATATCACTCCAGAAAGTATCTGACTCTTTCTGCCATGTTTTACCTTTACAGGAATCTAGATCAGTGTTTCTCAACCTGTGTTCCGCAGAACAATAGGGTTCTGCGAGAAACAGTAATAAGTAGGCTAATGCATTTTTGAGGAATTTTTGTTTAATTTTACTTTTATAGTTTTACTATACATGTAAAGTTTACTGTTGGAAAATCCTTGATTATTATAATAAATTATAATTATATTGATTTGTTTGTTTATTTTTTGTGCGTGTTTACAGATTTTTTGTGAATAAAAACATTGAGGTGAGGTCTCATAAACGAACAATCTGATATTTTTTTGTATTGCCAATAAAGCTGACAAAAAAAGGGGTAATTTTTTTTCTCATTTTTCAACGGTAAATCTTTAGAATTGCTTTCCTACTTTACTTTATTTCAAATTACAGCTTGCCCTGGTACATTGGTTAAAATACGTTTACAACCAATCGACATATTTCTCAACAAAAGGAGTCATTTTTTTTTTTTTTTTTTTTTTTTTAACTAGTTATCCAAAACAATATATTATGTTTACCATATGAAGTACGATAAAAATATATTATTATTAATTAAAAATGTTGAGAAACGCTGGTCTAGATTAAGACCAAAACTGGAATATTGCCGAGATATCAGGGCTGGAGCTGTTGAGTTTTTATTTTCCAGAGTTGGCAGTTGTACAAAATTGTTTGCATGGTCTTGTGGGGAGGACTTATTTTCTACAACACAACTTCTTTCTTACAGATGCAATGTTGCAAGCCTATCACTATTTCCATGGCAAATGTTCAGATGAGCGCTTCATTTGTTAGTTCTCTAAGTTCAGATCTTTACTGCTAGAACACTCCACACTACTACCCTTATTTCGCCCGTGTTCCAAATGTAGAAAGACAGTTCCAAACTGCTACTTGGATGCTTCCCTGAACTCTAAACTCTTGACCACTTCCAAATCAAAATGGGCTATCATTATCTATCCTCCTTATCCTCATAATTCCCACTTCATACCTTCTTTGAATGTGAAGGTGGTATAATGGTTAGCAACTCGGAAAGAGACAAATTTGATTTCCAGTCAGGTTTGTTATATTCACTTGTGTGCAAATACCCTTGTGAAAGTATGAATCATTCTCCTCTTCTCAGCTATGGGTTAAATAGTAGGACTTATACCTGAAAAGATCATTGTTATTCTCAAAAGAAGTCATTGATGCAATGTCCATTTGCAAAAAAAAAAATGAATTGCAATAAAAATGTTTGGGCTTTAAAGGGTTAATAGACCGTACTATTTCAACTGTAATGCTCCACCTTGAGTGGATCTTGAGCCTTGTATTAAAAGAACCACAACTTCTATAATTGTATAGAAATTGTATTGGTGTTTGAAATTGCTCACACCTAATAGATCATATGGCATAAACCTTTCAAGCCCCTGATCCAATACGATAGGAGGAAATCAAATCTTTTTTTAAAATTATTGCAAACATAGTTGATATTCAGCATTGCATCTTTGTTTGATCTCAGCCAGTGGTTTGATGATTCAAACTTTGTTTTTAACATCTCCTCCTCCAAAGATATCAAATGCGGTTAAATTTGAAAGTGGACAGTCGTGAGCACTGCCTCTTCATTGGCCAGAAAATATTTCATTAAGGCAAGACATGACAATGAAATGGCAGAGATGGCTTGTGTTGGAAATAAAATTCCTTCTCTTCTCCACATAACTGAAAAATTTGTGGTACTGCAGATCTTTGAAGCATGTGTGTACATTATTTGGAAATTGCTCGAATGTGAAAAAAACAGTTACTTACTTTAAACCCAAGTCTCTGTTGCCTACTTTGAAGTTGTTGTTAAAAGATCAGCTGACAAAGGGAAGTGGCAAAAGTCCATTCGATTTAGAAAAAGTGTTCAAGGTACCTGAATTTTTCAGTAACATCTCGTGTATGTATGTATGTATGTATGTATGTATGTATATATATATATATATCTCATTTTTTTTTATTTTAATTTAATTTATTTTCAATAACCAATTTAGGATTTTCATTGATACTCAGTTTGCTTGAATTTTTTATACCTGGGTTAAATAAATATATTTCAATATAAGTTGTAGAATTCTTGAATACCACATAAAATAACATAGTTTATAACTCTTTTACTTTCAATATTTTTTAATTTCTTAAGCTACACTATCATCAATAGTAGGGTTAGTTCAGATTTAATAAAATTTGAGTACAGGTATTTGTGTGCATTTATAATAAATAAATATATATATATATATATATATATATATATATATATATATATATATATATATATATATATTAGTTTGCTTGTCTGTGAAGGTGTCTAGCTAATCTGTTACAGATGCCTACTCGGACATATTTATATTTTTTTTTGACACCCACAAAACCATTCCGATGTTTATACAGCAACTATACTGATTGAACCTGACTTCAAATTTCTGAGATTCCATGCATAATCTGGTGCGATCATCAGTTTTGAACAAGGCACAGTTGAGTGAGAGGCAAACAAAACCCCTTGTAACACTAAAGATGAACTGAACGCAAGGATTATTACAGCATTCACCAACTTACAAAAGAAGATTATCCAGAAGAGTTGCAATTAAAGCCGATGGTGATTTTTATTGAATAAATTTACTCTTTAATATTTCAAGATATTTTTGTGTAATTTTGTTAAATATATCTGTTAAAATGAGAGGTCAGTGTTAGTTTCATTTTTGCATAATTTAGACAATTTATCCATTGCACCCTATATATATATATATATATATTACACTACACAATTGTGGTGGGTGTAATTGAGCGAAAGGTAAAACAAAACTCTTTGTAACACCAAAGACGAACTGAAGGCAAGGTTTATGGCAGAATTCACTAACTTAAACAAGGAGACCGCCCAGAAGAGTTGCAGGAGGTTCTGAGATCATCTGGAGTCCATGACGATTTTATTGAATAAATTTACTCTTTAGTATTTCAAAATATTTTTATATAATTTTGGTAAAATTTCAGTGTTATTTTCATTTTTGTGTCATTTAGACAATATATCTATCACACCCTGTCTATAAAAAAGGGATGGATTTTTTTTGTTCAACAGAATTTTATTACTTAAATTGAGTAGACACTCATTTCACTTATTAAACAGTATTATTACGTATTTTTGTCTACCAGTCTGAATATTTGAAAAAAATCTTAGAAAAATATGCGCCCTCTGGCAGGTTTTGAACTTTTGTTACCGTGGGGGGAAATCGTCATTACATCTGATATGATTCAGACATCTCGGCTATGGAGAGAAATAAATCTACTGTTTAATAAATAAACTTAAATAGGAGTATCCATTAAAAATAATATTTAAGTAATAAATAAATATAGGAAGAAGACAAATATAAAATATGTCACTTAGCTGATTGGTTTTATATTCAGCACCTCTACTCCAGAGTTTCATAGACAGACATTTGTGTAATCGTTCGGTCCACTCTGTTGATTTTTCTTTGTGCGCATGTGAGCATCTCCCTTTATATTGGGTGGAAAACAACCTTCAAGCCAGGTGTGCTTTAGTCATCTCAGCTATGAAAGCCAGTTGCAACTCTTTCTCTGAGAAATGTGACTATACTATTGTCTGTTTTTGCACTATTTGTCTACTGTATATCCTATCTATTGGGCATGAATGAAGCAACCTTTTGCTCCCTCTGTTATCCTCTCTGCTAACTATATGCTACATCCATGTATATTTTTGTCTCTGAAGCTCTTCTAAACTATCCTTCATCTTTTAACCTTTCTCTATCACTTCTAACTTAATTGATTTTTGTGCATTTCTAAGTTTGTTTGCAATTGATTTTAATTTTCATGTTTTGTACTCTTATATCACGGCTGGTATTTTAAATGCAGTAAGCACTTTACATTTTAAATATCTTGGCAAGCTGCTTTTTGGTTCAATCCGCTTTATTTGAATGCTTTACATTCTATTGCCTCATTTCATTTTCCTCATCTTTCTTCAACGTTATTATCTGCCCTAAATAGATTGTTTTTTATATATATATATATATATACACACACACTCCTCAGGGGTATCAGCAATTGACTGCTTATACTTATCAATTTTTCTTTTTTATATGCACTTTTCATTGGTGCCAGTTATATATATATATATAATTTTGCATTTGTTTATTTTTTTAAATAAAATCGCCTGAGGATACTCTAAGGTTGAAACCAAGTTAGTGGATTTAACTGACCTCCTGATTTTTTAAGTTTATATGTACCAATAAAGTGAATAAATGATTTTATGGAATGAAAGTTATTAACTGAATTTTCACTTGAAATCCATTAATTTAATTTTTCCATCTGTCTGATCTTTTTTTACTGCTTTTGCTATCTACTGAGTACCAATCAAGCAACCTTTTGCTCTATCTGTTATCATTTCTTCTAGATATCTCACCCTTGCACCATTTCTTTTATTACTTAATCACTTCTATGGTCTATTTTTTGATCCCCGTTGATCTTTTTTGTTGTTTTTCTTCCTCGTATTTCTTTTTTCATTGATCTTTACATTTCTGTTTTACACTTGGATGTCATCATTGATATTTTATATTCATTATACACTTTGTTTAAAAGGTATTGCCAAAGTGCTCTTCATTATGTCAACATTCATGTTAACTGCTTTCCATAGATATCTCGTAGTCACAAGTCATGACTGAGGGTTTCTGCATACTGGCCTTGTTCAAACTGTTGATTGTGGCAGCTCATATGCACTCTCCTAGAAACTGTATCTCTGTTGCTTTGTCTATAAGGAAATATTCCAGCACCCTCTGACATACGTGAGGATAGGTATGACCTAGCAATTCAGCACTCTTTTAAACAAAATATTTTCTTTTACATCATTTAGACTGTTGTCTTCATTTTTATTGCCATATTCATGATGTTTCGGCCATTGTACACACCAAACTTCTTCTTCAGGTGATATATATTGGAATTTTGAAGCAAACTCTTTATTTATTCCCCAAGGACACATGGCCCAGTGGATAAAAGCATTGGTTGAAGTAATCCAAAAAGTGACTCGACCCAAAGAGTTCTGAGTTCAATTCCTGGCCACCTGAACAAAAACTGGGAGACCAAAGAGAATTAACTGAAACGGAAATATCCAGAAAAGGCATGGCACGTGGAATTTGAACAACCTACTCCTGTGGACTAAATAAAGCTTTCTATTTGAAATTCCAGTATATGTCACCTGAAGAAGGCCAGCATGTACAATGGCTGAAACATGGTGAATATGGCATTAAAGATGAAGACAACATTCTGAATGTTGTAAGTAGTTGCAATACCACATGTCAGAAATATAGACAGGTCCTGAAGAAGGCCGAAATGTGAAAAATGACATTAAAGATGAAGACAACATTCTGAACAATGTAAATAGTTACAATACCTCATTTCTGAAATATAGACAGATGCTGTTTCTTTATACTTTACCTAGTTTCAGAAAAGCCTCTTTCATTTACTGCTACACCTCTGTTAATTCACAATCGACTATCGTCGGACAATAGACAAACTGTTATACACTGGTTTACTCAGACGAGTATCCTCATCTTGGTTGTTATCATCAACATTTGAGTCATTGTACTCCCTAGTTTTCTTCAGATGTCTTTTTCATAAACTTCTGGGAATTTCAAAATGAACTCCTTATCCTATAGGATAGATCAGGGATTCTTAAAGGGGGGGATTTCTCTGGAATCTTTTACTTTTTCTTGTTTTTTATTTACAGAAAACTGTTTATTGAATTTCAATCCCCTGGCATTCTCTTGAACCTTTTGTTCATTGAAGTCTGCTTCAGTTTATTTATATAATAATTTCAGATGTCTTTTTAAGTCATGAATTAAAACAAATTACCGAACATGGATTCAAGTTTTAAAATGCATTAACATTTCCTATTGCTATTAAATTTATAAAACTCCTATAAAAATAATCCATGTAAACTTATATGTACTAACATGGAAAAGAATGAAGATTTTCAATAATATATGCATATTATTTGGAATGAATTAAGAAAAGTTTCAAAGAAAAGCCTTACATTTGAATTTTTTCAGCTATAAACTTAAATTTATTTCAACAGTTGGTTTACACTGCATCTTCAGACTGGTTTAAATGCACGAAACGCAGAAAATAAATTGATTTAAAAAGGAAAGACAGACAAGATAAAAAAGAAAATTTCGTGTTAGCGGGAGGCAATAAATGAGAGGAATGGGTAAAAATGAGGACAGAAGGAAGAGGAAGATATCTTGTTGGATGAAGGGCCATGGGGTGAGTTTTTAACAAAACTTTTCCAAACCTGTCTTCTGTCAAATGCCATAAGAATAGATGATCTTTTTTAAAAAAAAAAAAATATTAAGTATGGCACAAGGTTGGCAGTATGTTACTTGAAAAACACACATTTGAATACTAGGATTATCCACATAACCAAACATGATAAAGGGTTTAATTTAGAATGACTGCAAGGTTTTCAACTATGACCGACACCTGAAGAAGGGTGGGGAGTATGGTAGCTGAAACGTTTTGGTGATAAAAACCAAGATGAGGATACTGGTCTGAGTAGATCAGTGTATATATTGAAAATTCCACATTCTGACAATAGTAGACCAACTGATTTAAAAAAAAATAACACTTTATTTGGCTTTGATTGACGATGAAAAGAGACACACGTACAATGTTGAAGTCCATATGATTGTGATTGCATGTTTTGGAAGGTGTGGTGGGGTATACTAATTGGAGTGCATATGTGGATGAAAAGCAGCAGAACAAATTACTCAAGTCTGTCACAGTTAAATCCAGTTACTTGACCGAAAGTGTTACGAGTTCAATCCCTGGTTACAGCAGAGGTGAACAAAAACTTGGAGAGTTGTGTTAAAGGGGGATAACTGATACTGAGACACCCGGAAGAGGCATGGCACGTGGAAGTAGAACAATTTACTCCAGTTGGTGAAAAAAAGGGTTTCGTTGGAAATTTCAATCACCTGAAGAAGGCCGTACTGTACAACGGTTGAAACAGCCTGAATATGGCAACAACGATGAGGGCAACAGTCTGAACAATGTAAATAGTGTAAGTAATTACAGTACCTCATTTCAGAAATATAGAGATGATGATAGCTGTCTACTTGATTTCGAGCATGACCCCTGCTTCTTATATGTAAGAAAGAAACCTATAACAGAAATTCTAATGATTGAATCGCCATGTATACAATGTGAATAGCATTCTCTGAACATCAACTACCAGAATCCAGTCACAAGAAAACTCCTAAAGGTAACTGGTGATAGCAGTTGCAGGAATTTTTTTTGTTTTTTTTTACTTCTGAGTTGACCTCTTCCTAAACTGGTTAAAGAGTCTGCCCTACTTTGAAGAGAACAGATGGATTCATATTTTTCTCAAATGTTTTTGTGCGAAAGTGCACGTAACAAACTCAACTGCAATTTGGACTTGGTTTGTCAATTTCTCATTCCAAGCCACTATTACACTACCTGCATATTGTCTGTGTGTGTATATATATATATATATATATATATATGCTAAATGTGAGTGAATATTTTTAGCTATTCGATTGAATGAATATTCATTCTTATGAAAATTAGGAAAAACTTTCTCTCCATCACGCATTAAATTTAATAACTTAATCTTTACATCTGTCATCAAACTTACATTATGCGATTTATTCATTCAATCTCTTCCTCCCCATATAACTCATTCACATTCAATTTCTCTTGCTCTCTTCTCCTTAATATATTTAAAGACACACACACAAAAACATGAATACACGCATGTGCACAAATATATGATATATATATATATATATATACAAACACACAAAACATACTCACATGCACGAAAGAAAAAATTCTCTCACTCTCTCACATACACACAAATACTCAACTGATAACTGACCTAATTTGAAGAGAAGAGATATATTCATATTTTTGCTAAGTGTTTTTGCAACAGAAAAGAATGTAAAAGAAACTCAACTGGAATTTGAACTCTCCTTGCTAATTCTCATTCTGAGCTGCTATACATTATGCCACCTGCGTGTGTGCATGCAAATATATAGAAAAATAGGAAAGAACATGTTTGGTAAATAATCCGTTTTTTAAAAAAATAATTATAATTTAAATTTTTAAAAAATAAGAACAAAAATACTAAAGAACTCCACGAAGGAATCATATTTTTTTTAAAATAATTTATATATATATATATACATATATATAAGAGAGAGAGTTTATTTATAGATTTTGGACCCTTTTTCAGTGAAAATTTAAATATGAATTCTCCAATCTCCTTTTGGCTTTCGCAAGCCAGTATTTTGTTTTACTAGAAACCACCAAAATTGGTTGAACATAAAGAAAGAATAAACTAAAAATCTTTAACAAAAGATATTTGTTGGTTTTAACCAAACATTACTTATATATAATGTATGTATATTTACTAAGCTCAGCATAGTGAACCATAGACCAAGTTACTTGGAGAGGCTCAAACTCGTAATAAAAAATGCTTTAGTGAGACAGTCACTCTATGTAAGACACACGCACTAATCCCCATGCAGTTGTGTGTGGATTTTAAAATGTATATTTAAATCAGTGTGTGTCTATGTGAGAAAAAGATTTATTTGCCTGTCCTTTATTCTGATTATACCCTTCATCGAACACAACAGCCATTGAAAAGAAAGGAAACTAAAGACATGGAAATCACCTGATGCTCGTCCAGGTAGACACAAAATACATCAGTCGTCACTTTCCTTTCGCCTGAAATGGATTATCGCATGATCGATTTCTTTCGCTTTTGGTAAATTGTTGGTGCCAAAGAGAGAACTGTGAACACCTTTTACCTCCTCTTGAAGCCTAGTGATAGGAACTATTGTTTGCCGTTTAGCAATTTCCATTATGTCAACGTCCCTTAAATAGATGTCTGTAAGAATTCCTCGGCAATACAGAATGGTCTCTCAAGTTCTTTCCACTTATTTGCTGTTTTCTCTCCGATTTTTTGTTTCACTGATCCAGAAACAGTGACTTGGTTTGTATTTCAAACTGTAAAAACGAACTATTTAAATGATTGGGTGTCAGAGAGGGTAGTACTACAGAGATAAGGGTATTTGTTTAGGGAGACATTTCTCATTTCAATGCCAAGTCTCTCCTCAATGTCTGGGAACGTGGGGAAAGGATATTTATTTTGAGCTCTGTCAGAAATTCCTAGTATTTTAATTGGTATGGTTGCCAACTGTTGTGAAATTTAGAATGTTTAACTTAGCCTGGTTCAAGGCCAAATAGAGGCAGAGCTCCAGGCTGATATTATCCTGGAACCGTCCCAAAAGACATCTGTCTCAAATTTTTAAACCATTTTAAATAAAATATTTTTAAAGTATTTTTTTTTTTTTAACTTTATCATTTCTAGTTGTTAGTGTATAATAAAAAAAATACAGCATGTGGCAGAAATACCTCCCACATAATGTTAAGACATTAGTACTAATGTTGTCTCCATCTAGCTAATGTCTTACCATTATGTGGGAGGTACTGGGTTTGATAGAAATACCTTTCATATAATGGTAAGACATTAGTGGAATTTGTGTCTTCATCGAGCTCAGCATTTCTCAACCGGGGTTCCCTGGAACCCTAAGGTTCTGCAAAAGGTCCCTAAGGGTTCTGCAAGAACAGGTGAGATAAGCTAATGCACTTTTGATATTTTTATTTAATTTCATATATGTAATATTACTGTTTATATTTATGTTATAGGTATATGGTATTGGTTACTTAGGTTTATTTTTTATGTTTGAGTTTAGAAATTTTTTGTATGAATGAACACACCCTGATAAATATAGACAGTATAAATTTTATTTAGCCTTATAGAAAAACTTGACAAAAAAGTATTAATTTTTCCTTAAATTAATTATTCAAAAATATATGCTCTGATATTTACTACATGAACTATGATGAAAATAAAATGAGAAATTTTGTTTTTGCACAGGGGTTCCTTGAGACATGTAATTTAAGGGTTATGCAAGGACTGAGTAACACTGATCTAGCTGATCCCTTACCATTATGTGGGTGGTATTTCTGCCACACCCTGTATTTAGGAAATTGATTAAAATAAAAAAAATTAAAAAAATTGTGATTTTTATAAAAATTACAATTTGTCTATGTATTTAGTAATTTTTCAAACTAGCATTTTTACTATTTCAACATTTCTATTAAATCACCGAGAATAATTAGACATGGTTAATAGATAAGTTCTTTGCTTGAATATTGTTTTCCCTTCTCATATACATTTCCTTTAACGATGGACCACACATTTTATATTTGATTAATATCTGAAGAAGCTGGAAGTCATTCTATTAATGTGAAGCCTTTAAAAGCTTTTTGGCAAGATGAACTTTACAGAAAGTCTTGCAGGAATATCCTCTTTAGCTTATAACTTCTTGCCTGTGACCTATATCAATCAAAATAGTCATTGTCCAAGAAATTACAATTTTCTGCATTTATTTGATACTGCCATCAATTTTGAAGGGACTTAAAATCTTACTGCCTATAACACTAGCTTAAAAAATTAACCCCTAACCCAAACTGTTACACTGTTGACTTTTTATATAGGTACATCTATCATCCAGTTCACACTCCTCCTAGGACATTTGGACAGGAGTAGAAGTTTATCCCTTGTTTATTGTTTAGAATTGCATTTATGCTCATTCTAAAGTCTTCCCATTCTCTTTCACTGCTCATAGCCACCTGCATCTTAGTGGCATTATTGCCTTGTTTGAGGTAACGTCATAAAAAAAATAAAACAATGAAAAAATAAGCCATGTTGCTTGACAGTTTTTAGGAAGAATCCAGCCTCTAGCCCAGGTCTGTCATTTTCTACATTCATCACTAAAAAGTACAGGTGAAAAATTATATATATTTTTTGCACTCCTTTTGGTGAACTCTTTATTTCTCTTTGTGATGTGTTGACTTACGGGTGGTAATTGGATTGCTTTCATGTCTCTAGCCAATGTTCTTAGGCTTATGGACTCATCACATGGAAATATGGGTTCCCATATGAATAACAAAGTTAAGCAACATTGAGCCTGGCCAGTACCTAGATGGATGACGTTTGAGAATACCAAGTGTTGTAAGCTTCCATACACAGGTGATATAATGGATAGTGGCTCATAATTGTTAAGTGGAGAGCCAAGTTCCAATTCCCATTGGGTTTGTTATATTCACTTACATGCAAATACCCGAGGTTTACCTATCCTCACATCCCTCTCCAGTCTTTTGAACAGGAGTAAATGTTTATCTTTCGTTTCCTGTTTTGGATTGCATGTCTGGTTTCTTTTAAAGTCTTCTCATTCTCTTTCACTCTCTTTGCATCTTAGTGGCATTATCTCCTTGCTTGGGATGAATTGATTAAAAAAAACAAACTAATGTTCTTAATTTTCCTTATCCTGTAATTTAAGGATTATGCTCTTTCCATTTTAATTTTCTGTTTAAAGTATACTAGTGCATTTTCACTTACCAGAATGTCCAAAATTTTGTTTAGAATTATCTAACTCACATCATGACTAAATTTTCAGTGTTTATCATTTTTAAAATTCTCTCTTGTATGGGCTGCATAGATATTCCAGACAATGTTTTTATGATCCAAATCCCAGGCCTTCTCACTCCTGTTTGAGGATGCCCTTCAGGTATTTCTCTGTACTCACCATGTTTGGCCAATTGTGGGTTGGTGAGGTTATTTTACACATACTTTGGGGTTTTGAATTCAGTGTTGTTCTTATCCTAGACTGGTCCCCACTGAAAGCTATAGGAACCAGTCTACACTGCTATTTTACCCATAGCTGTGTGGAAAAGAGATGGATTTATACCTTTTCCAAGGGTATTTATATGTAAGTTGAATGTGTAAAATCTCAGAATATATCTGTAAAAGGACAATGTGAATAAAGACAAAAGGAAAACTTATCTTAGCCAACACATTTCATTCTCTGAGTGACTTTATCAAGGCAAGATAAAATCCCTCAGAGGACAAAACGCATTGGCTAAGATAAGTTTTTATTTTGTCTTTATTCATGTAAGTGACTATAACAAACTCTACTGAAATTTGAACTTGGCTCTCCAATTCAAGCTGTTATCAATTACTCCCCACCATGCGTCCTTAAAATAGTTCAACAAATTGCCTATAAATGGACCAATTATGATATTTTTGTTGGCTTGGTCTCAATTTCAATTAGCCTGAAAGTCACATGCCCAAAATCTCACACCTTTTTGATGAGAGGATAAGAAATGATTGGCTTTGAACAACATTAAGGTCATGAAAACAGGACAGTTTTTATTGTCCTAAATTGGGCCTTGATTTTGAGAGGACTTCATGATTTTGAACTTTCAGGAATTAATTTTTTTAAGTCATTACAACTGGAAAACCATGTCATCTTCCAAATCCCATTGATTCTTTTTTATTACTAAGGTGCTTCATGCGACATGGTATTTCCAGATACTTAATACCACTTGTGGTTCTTTCAGTTGTACCTTTTTATTCCAACCTCCCCTTCTATTCGAGTATTTTTTGCATTATTTTCATTTAGCAAAGATTCACATCGTAAATTTACCAATTTCTTCTGTTTTTATTTTGACTTAGGACAAAATTTTCAAACTGTTGTTTTTTCTGTCTGTTTAATCTTGTAATCATTGGCATTCTCCACGATGCATTTTCAATTTTCTTATTTGCCTTTCATTCTGCAGTGGGTTTATGCTACATTTCAATAGCTATGAACTATGAAGATAGAATTTTCTTAATTACACAGGTTTCTTTCTATCTTGTGCCTGCAGCATTTGTTCATTTGGTTCCTACAACATTTAACGTTTTTCTTCCCAAGAATCAGCCCAGCCTCTTGCTCAAAACTCAGGAACTGATGTCTTTTATGCAACATATGAATTTAGGTACCATATTCTTGATAATTTATGAAACATAGAATTTAGAGTAGGAAGAAAAAGAATTCGCCCTGCATACGGCTTTAATTTTCATTACAATATCCTGAAAATAAAACATTTTTTAAGTAGAATTCTGAGTGAAAGTGATGATTTTTGCTATTATATTAAATAAAAACTAAATATTTTGTTCAATGTTTATGCTGAAATATTAAAAATTCTTCCTCTTCTATCTTAAGATATTTTAATCTTGAGTTTTTTGTTTTTTCTTGCATAATGATACAACTAAAATAGTGAAAATATTGCATTTAAAGAATGAACCAACTTGAAACTTAAGCTTTTTGTTAAAAGCAGAATATTTTTTTTTTTTAATCATTCCACTCTAAGCAAGGCAATAAAACTACTAAGATGCAAGGGCTTACTGAGTATGGAAGAATATGAGAAAAAGAAAAACGTTGAGAACAATAAAAGAACAAGAATTAAGAAGACAGAATACAATGATTGACACTGCATTTAAATTTTTGAAGATGAAAGTTGACTGGAAAGAAAGAAGCCAGTAGAAATTTCCGCAAGTGAGAAGTGTGAGAGAAAAATTGGTTAGTGTAGAACTTAAGGTTACATCTACCCATTTCTACAGTAAGAATGATGAGACCTAGCTGCCAATCTAGTACTGCTGTGATTAAATTCATAAATCGGGGTACCAAACAGGAAATCTCATCAGCAATTACTATGTCAATATTTATAGAAAAGGGACAATGAAGTTCTATTACAGCAGTAGGAATGTGACTGAAGAAAAGATGCTAGGTCAGGACCACTAACATTGCAAATTCTTTGTATTTCATCAAGAATCTCCAAATACATAGAAACATCAAACCAAATGTAGTAGCAAAATTCAATTCATGGATGAATGGTAGACTTATAAATATGTAAGATAGATTCTGGCTAGAAAAATTGTCATGCAAGACAAATATACAGAAATGAAAAAGCCAATTACAATGATTAAATTAATTTAAATTAAGCTTGGAGTTATATGAAACTAGCAGTATAACCCGCCTTCGACCGGGTGTTTCATTACTGGGAATTTTTACTGTTCAGTTGGAGCAGTTTAAGTTTAAAGTCATCCTACCCGAAAATCAATATTAGTAACAATTGGGTGTAACTGAGGCACATCCCCAAATGGGTTGTAGAACAATTTGAATGGGGCAGTGGCCCTGAAAAGGGCCGTTTTTGCATTCTCAATCTTGCACGGAAGGAAACTCTTTCATGGACCGTCATAATAATAATAATAATAATAATAATATACAATAATTTTTTATAATATTTTTTTTTATAATTCTAATAATTTTTTGCATTAGATCTCAACTCTCTAAATTGATTGTACGCTGTTTTTTAAATACATTAAATATTGCCTTTTGATTTTTGTGCAAAGTGTAAAAAAATCAGTTCTTTCGATATTTTTTTTTTTCACCTTCAAGGTTGTAATTTTTCCCAGCCAATTTGGACTCAAAACCCGGCACTGAAGAATTATCTATCAAACAAAAAAATTTCATTTGAAATCGGATGAAAACTGTGGAAAGGCATAAACAACATCTGATCACACACACCCACACACACATCTTGAAAATTATAGATATATAAGAGATAGATTTGCTTTTGTTAAATAATTTCAACTTTTGAGCAGTGTGGGATGGGCAGTTTGCATAACTATAATGATTTCAGAAAAAGTCATTGTGTTGCAAACTAAAAAGAAATTGGAGAGTACTTTTGAAGAATGCATAATTCAGCAAGACGAAGGAGATTGGCATCTGTTAATAACTATATCATCATTATCTTTATTAAAATTTCAGCTTTCATAAGAATTTGATGCTATTGAAATTTAGAAATGTTTTCTTTTAAAATATGCTCAATCCTCAGGAGTTTTAGCACATCTTCAGGAGGGGATCTGGGCCGTTACCCAGCATCAGAAACATCCTCATAGGGAAAGTGTCGAGGTGGTTTAAGCAATCTTGCATTGCTGGACCATGTGCACGTCGGTACCCACTGTAAACATGACATTTTGCATTACATTGTTTGAAATGTGTGCAGAAATAAATACTGCCATATAATTAAAAGGTGGATTTTCAATAAGATCTGTTGGTCTGGTCGATAGACATGAAAAAATATTTGGTTCTTCATTTGGGCTAAATTTACAAGTTGTTTATTCTGGAAGGCCTTAAAATATTTCCAATTTGTTGGATTAATTTTATTTAGCACCTCACCCCACAACGTTTTCTGAGGTTATGACCTTGTAATGAGAAATATGTTTTTGTTTTTATCTTTCTTTTTCTAAGAACAAAGAACGATATGAACTTTTTTTTTTTTTTTATATTGATTCCAGAGATAGATAAAAATGAAGTATCTTATTTAGAAGCCAATTTAAATTTGAATATGTTGATCAGGAAGGACAAAAAGTATCTAATATCAGCAGTCAAGGATTTCTGTTATCACAAAATAGAGAACCTTTAACTTTAGGATGAGTTTGTAAAAATGAAGTCTGTGTTTTTATGTCAAACTGAAATACACAGTAAATAATTTTGACAGGAAATATTTTTCTTTTTGTAATAATCAGTTGGGGTGAGGATGGGGAAGCAAATGTGGTAGTAATAATTATAACTGGAAAATCAAAAATAAAACTAATGTACATTTAACACACACTAACATACCTCTGTGTCTCTGCCTCTCTCTGTCACTGAATATATTTCTTTCTTTCTTTCTCTCTCTCTCTCTCTCTCTGTGTCCGTCTCTCACTCACTCACACACACACACACACACACTTTTAAATACCAAATTGTGGTTATAATAACTGAAATATCATCTCCATCATTTATCAGCATCTTTTTTTCCTGACATTTTGAATGCTTAAAATAAATTCTCATTTAAACAAAAATCCCAAATACTTTTCTTTGTAAACTTTGAATTATTTTCATTATAAAATTTTTGTTTTTCTGCTAAGAATTGCATCTGCTTTTAAGTCTTCTGACATCATTTTCACCAAAGTGATGATGCTTTATTTTACAAAAATGTTCCAAAATATTCTTTTAGTAGTTTGTATTATTTAAACGAACATAACTTATAAGGGGTGCCTAATTTTTTTGATATATTGTGATTTTTTGCCAGTTTTTTGTGCTATCTTTCATATTTTTTTTTCATGCATTCATTTTCAGTGAAACCCATTTCATTTATGCTTTTCATCTGGAAAACTTTTTAAACTTCTCTCCCAGATTCACATTGACTATTTAGTGAAATGGACGTGTGAAAAGGGAAAACAGTTCAAAATTCCAGAGTGATTTGTTGCATTCACTTTCACACAATTACCCTTTGGGTGAGGGCATGAATTCATCTCTTCTTCCTCCCAGCTATGGGTTAAATAGCAGGGTAGACTGGGCTCTGTAAGCCTTAGGTGGCAACCATTCAGAGAAGGAAAACTCTTAATTGAAAACCATGAAGAAGGCAACAGGAAACTACTCCCAGGAATGTATTGCAATTTAGATAATAAAGTATAAAAGGGAATCTATAGGAAGAGATGGTTTGTGGCAATTTTTGAGAAAACAGGGAAATAGAACGAAAACAATGTTTTTTAAGGCTTAATTTCATCATCTGATTTAGTTTATTATAAATAACATCAGGGTTCAATCCTAAGTTTTAAGAATGAAGCATTAAAATCTACAAAAGATTTTTTTTTTTTAAGAGTTCCACCTGAAGTATTTCTTATGTTCTTATGTATGTATGTATGTATGTATATATATATATATATATATATGCTTTCACTTGTTATTAATGGGATCTGCATAGAATAGGACCATGTGCATATATGTTTAATTTCTACTGATAAGTCCACAGCTTAATGATGGTAGAGCCATTTATTTTACAAAAATATTATTCACCATAATCTCCTTTTGTACCAAAATTCAGCTAATAATTTACATGTCAGGCCACAATTTGTGCATGTGCACTAAATTTGAAGTCCCTACTTAAAGCATTTGTATGCCACCAGAACCTTCATGATCACAATTTTAACCTTGGAAAAGTATTTTAATAAAAAAAAAAAAAAATATGAAGATGCATTGTATATGCTATGATATATACGTGCACACACACACACACACACACCAGTGAGAGAGAGACTGACTACCTTTAAAATAAATGACAAAATTAATATTTAATTAATGTGATGAGTAATCAAAATATTGTGAATATTTTTTTTACAAGATTTTGTTACATTATCATCAATAAAACATTTTTAGCATCATCATATGCATACACATTACTTTCAGCACACACACACACGCTTTACTTTCATTGCATATGCACACACACACACATTACTTCTATTGTGAGTGCACATATACATTACTTTTATCATGCATGCACACACACACATTAGTTTCATCACACATACACACACACATTATTTCACACTACCCCTATTAATTTTGCTACTGTGGCGTAAAAAAAGTGTGGGGAGATATTATAATTAAATAATCTGAAGATTTGTTTTATTCATTGTAATTTGATTTTGATATCAATTGTTTTTCATTTTGGAACACCATTCCTGTCTCCAGATATTTATTAACAAAACAAAAACAAAAATTTAAGATAGCCTTGAAATAACTTCATATCTTAAAACTTTTTAAAGTATTTGCGATTTATAATATTTTTTACCTTTTTAAATATTTTGTCTTTTTAATTAATATATATTTTTTCTTTTTTTTTTTTTTTTTTTTTTTCTTCTTCAAGGTTTGGAATATATGTAAACGCTTAAACCAAGAGAAACAAAAAAAAAAATCCAGAAAACATCTTTTTATGTGAGAAAGAGAGTTACAAAATAAAGAGAAAAAAAAAAAAACGTGTATTCAAATTCCTCTATTTCTGGATGGTCAATATGAGAGCATCGCTCGTTCCTATCAAGTTTTCATTGACAGCATTGTTGCCGCTTTACCATTACGGCAATATTTCCCTCCCACAAGTACCATGATGGTCTCTTTATTAATTTCTTGTCGTTCTCTCCTTCCTCTCTCCAAGTGTTATCACTACTCGCCTAAGCAGTGTTATTGGAACAGCTACCCAGCCCTCTAAAGAAAAAGGGGGGGCAAAAGAAAAAAAAAAACAAACTCCAAAACACCCCTACCCCATCATAAAAGAAAGAACCACGTCCCCTTTCCCCCTGCAAACAAACGACTCTCACCTACTGTGAGTGTGTGTGCGTGTGTAGTGTTTATTAGACATGCAAATTAAGCAAGAAATTTTTGATTCTCACTATGAAGACCAGAGCCAGGAGAACAACAAGCACAACAACACTGGTGCCGCTGACTGTAAGAAAGCCGATAGTGCCGCTTCTGCTGCTGCTGCTGCCCCTGCTGTTGCAGCTGATAGTACAGGCAGCATTAACAAAGAGGAAGGTGCCTCACCGAAATCCCCTCTGCAGACATCACCACCACATCATCAGCCCAAAGAAGAAACAGACGATCAGAGTCTCCCGCCAGTCAGTAAGACGGAACCCCCGGATGATATTGGGTCTGAGACAAGTAGCAGGGTGCTGGCTCCTTCAAAGACTGAGCCCCAGATGACGCTAACGTTATCACCGAGTGTAGGTCTTGGAATACTGACCCCACAAATGATACAGGGTCAGATCCTTGGCCAGACCGAATTGTTAAACGCTTTGGATTTGTCAAACAAGATGTGCTTGGAAAACGGTAGAGAACTACAGAATTACAAGGATCGTAGAAAGCATGGTGCCACCAGCACCTCCACTTCCACCAGTGCCACCAATAACAACAACAACAACGATATGCAGGCAGAGCTCACCTCTGACGACAGCATGGAATTTGACGATAATCTCTTCATGGAAGAAGAAATAGATGAGATAATGAGACGAAAAGCGGATGGTAGGATTCGGCACTCAGGTATGTGATAAAGTTTTTTTTTTTTTTTGTTTCTTTTTAAGTCTTTTATTTTAAGTGAGAATGTAAAATATACAAGTTTTTTATACTTATTTTTATTATATGCACCAAATCAGGCTGTTTGACATTTTTATTATTTTTTTTTTAATTAAAAAACAATTAAGACAAATTTTAAAAATACTCCTGACTTTAAAAAAAAAAAAAAAAAAAAATTTAATTTTAAAAAATGTTTTCCCATTTCTTTTCTATTCTTCATTTTTATTTTTAGTTTATTTTTTTTAATTAAATTTAAATTAAATAAGTTTTTATGCGGTTGTTAATTTCTTTGGTATTTTGTTTTAAAAAGAAGAAACGAAAAGAAACTATAAATCTTAATTTCATTAGCATTAGTTGACATAAAGTTTTACATTTAGTCTTTAAATATGAGAGTATAAGAACTGTAGAATTTGGTTGTCATCATCACTCTTAAAGATGTTAGAAATAATTGCAAAAAAGCTTTTGTTCTTTTTTAATTTTTTATATTTAAGATAAGAGAAATTGTAAAATTCAGTATTACATGTATTTAATAAATACTGAATAATTTTATTATGAAAACTTCTTTTGAAATAGGGTCAACATTATTGTTGAGTTCATAAGTTATAATCATAAATCAAGAACTTATTTATTTTTCTAATTAGTACCTGTATTTCTAAAGTTAATCAACTAAAAAAAAAAAAATTAAAACTTCTGTATACTTACAATAAAGCTGTTTATATTTTTCTGGAAAAGTTTTCAGAAGAAAAAAAAAAAAATCAGTTGCAAATTTCTGGCCACCATACTTTTAAGTTCTCTCTAACAAATCGCAAGTATATGAAAATAGATTCACTTTGACTGTTCAAAATATTTGCAGATAGGCTTGTTGACATGTTATCATTAATTAATACGCAATTATAGATTGTAAAATAATCGTCAGAACTTTGAGTTTTTATCAGTTTTCTTCATAATTTAGTGAGATGAGAAAGAGACTTGCTAGTTTTTATTCTCAAACAGTGCAGTTTAAAAATCTTTTACCCATTCTCATAACCATTTTAACAATAGCCGACTGCCCTGTATAGTTCTTGAGCCTTGTTTTGGGGTTAACTACAATATAAATAAAAAATTCAAGTTCGGTTCAACTGAAGGGATTTAAGGATACATTTAGGAATAAATGGATTCTTGATATTTTCTTGGAACTTTCACATCTCAGATTTTCTAAAAATGGTTAACATCAGTTTATATAATTTTATCTGTCATTAATTTAAACAAATCTCCTGCCCCTTTTTATTTTGATTAGAAGTTTTGAATAAAGAAATGTAATTTACATCCATGCATGTGAGTTTATCTTGTATTAAATAAAAGTAACAATGCGTGTGTGTGTGTGTCTGTGTTTAAATTGATATCAGATCAGTATATCATATTTTATATATAAAACTTATCATTTCTTCTGAAAGATGGTTCTTTCCATCCCCCCCCCGTTTTTATCTGAAACTGAATAGAATAATAAGTTGTATTAGAAACCAGCCTCTCTAATAACTGATTAAAAAGAAAGAAAAAAAAAAAAAAACTTTCATCAACCTGTACTCGAAATTCTCACTGATAATTCTGAGTACAGGTAAGCTATACCCAAAACAACTACAACTCAAAACCTTTATCTGGCTTTAAATAAACCTAAGGGCCATTAAGCAGAAAAGAAACAAAACCAAAGGAAGGTTATTTTAAGCGATAAACCAGTTTTCTTGAAAGCTGCAAATTCTTCGGTTATTAACTGAAATATTTATTCTTCTAAATTCAACTTTATAAAAATAATTTTACAACAGTAAATCTGACCCCCCCAAATTCCCTCAGTAATTTCCTATCAGTCTTGTTTGAATGATGCGTTGTGTATCCATATTTATCTTTAGGGACCCTATGTGTACATGCACATTTTATATATATCCAACAGAGTGGCAAAAATTTCTCAGCGTCACTAGTTTCTCCAAATCAGTTTTAAGTTAGTTGGTCAGTGAAATTCTGTCTTGGGAACTGGACTGGATTGAACATTTTTCAGCACCCACTTGTAACTTTCATTATTCATATATTTATTCTTATTTATTTTTTTTATTTCTTCAAGGGCAGATCAGTTAAGTCCGTAGCAGAATTTTGATCTAAAATGTTCACTGTATAAGCAATAATGATATGCAGATATTTGATTAATATTCACAACTAAATTAAGTGCATTGACAAAAAGGAAATTACCAAATTTTTTTATTTTTTTTTTTTTTATGAATATTTTTGATACAGACAAAGTACAAGGCAGTTGTTCTGTTTCTTGCAAAAGAATGTTCTTTAATGCTTTCATAGTTCTATATTTTACCAATTTACAAAATCATTATTCTTGTCTCAGATTTCTATTTTGGGTTCTTGCTAAGCTATCTATAGCTTCATGTTAAAAGCTGATTTTTTTCCAACAATTAGTTTTATCACGGAATATTTCTTTTACAAGTTTTTACAAATGTCTTTGGATTTCTCACCCCATGTATGAAATATAAGTGTCTGAAGAAATAAAAAAAATTTTTAGCCAATTCAATAATTTTTTTTTTTTTTTTTTTTATCTTTTTTCTTGAGACGACAGATGGAGTATATATGCCAGTCTTTTATTTTAGAAGTAATTTCTTTGTTTTCGTTTTTCTTAACAATAAAATTAGTATTAACTGAGCAGTGTTAGTAAAATTTTCAGGATATATTTATATGAGCATGATATCGTGTGAGTTTCAGTTTATAATATCTGTTTAAAGTTTAACATGGAGATGTTGAAAATTACTGTTGAAAAAAATATGGTGTAAGTTCTGATATGGATTGAAAAGATCAGATGGTAAAGCAAAATTACAAATAAAAACAAAATGAAGCATTCTAAAAATAATCTTTATCTGTCATCTGATAGTAATTCTTTATTCCTTAAAATTACCTGGAATAACTTAAGTTAACATGCTATCTTCTATAGCCAGAGAGTGAAGACAAGCACAACTCAAATAGCACTGGCTGCTCGGTCAAGGAATGCCAAATGTTTTCTTATAAGAGAAATTTCATTGGCACCATTGGCAAAATTTTCAGCATTAACTTCACAGAGTTTCATCTTATATTATCTCTCCTGTAATTTCTTTTGGGGGTTGTCTGGTTTTATTATGCAAACAAATTAACTGAAACAAATGCATATTTCTAAATAAATCCAAAAGATGTAAGTCATAGAAATATATATTTGATTAAGACAATATCCCATAGACCAGAACTATCTTCTGTCTTTCACGATTGGATTTTATGAACTTTTCTTTTTATTTTGACTAAGTTTATTTTTTAGCAGTTATTTTTTTCACCAAGCTCTCCTTTCATATTAGGCAATCTGGAAATCTATTTGATAGTAACCATTAAACATTTATTTTTTCTACAAGGCATCGGAGAACAATTTACTATTAAATTAATTTCAGTTAATAATAGCAATTCCTTAATAAAGCTATTGATAATAATTTTTTTTTGTGAATGATAGGTTTATTATGCAAACAAATTAAGTAAAAAAAAAAATAAATTCAAAAGATGTAAGCCATAGAAACATGTATTTGATTAAGACAATATCCGGAACTATCTTCTGTCTTTCACCGATGTATATTGTGGAAGTTTCAGTTTGTTTGCGGATCCCTTTCAGTTTATAATATCTATCATTAATTATTAAATGATATCAAAGCATTTATTTTTAACTAACTTTATTTGAAAAGATCATTTAGAATTATCAATTTTATTCATTTTTTATTTCTTAAATTAAATTTAGTAAAAACATGTTTCAGATATGTTATCTCTCCCCTCTATACACACACACACACACTATATATATATATATATATATATATATATATATATATTATATATATTTGGGCATCAAACTTTCTTTCAAACATGTTTCGTTGAATATGACAAACAAGGAAAATTCTATTTTATTTTAGTTTTTAGTTTTTCTAGTATTCTTATCTCTTTACATTTGGTGGGAAGAAAGAGAATGTGAAAATTGTCTATATATTGCCCATAGCATTTTTGGCCACTTCTTTAGCTATTTTCAGGAGTTTTGTCATTAATTATTGTTAATTTCTTTTCCTAGTTGTCTTTAAAGCTTTAATTATGATGCATATTGTATGATAGTAGCACTGAGCCCCACAAAAAGAACGTGGCTGAAATTCAAGTTACCATCGTTTTATTTTAAAAAACCTTTAATACATTATCTGTCTATATTTCTGATATGAGGTATTATGTACACTATTTACATTATTCAGATTATTGTCCTCCTCTTTGTTGCCATATTTATCACAATGTTTCAGCTTTGTACGCTCCAGCCTTCTTCAGGTGGTTGGAATATTGAGCTGAACCCTTTATTTCACCACTTTAATACATTGTTTCCCTTGTTTTATATATAAACTGGAAACTTTAATAGTGATTAATCCCATATATATATATATATATATATATATATATATATATATATATATATATATATATAATAGGATTAATCCCACATACATACATATATATATATATATATATATATATATAATATGGGATTAATCCCTATTAAAGTTTCCAGCTTATTCCTGTTATTATCTGAGCAAGAAAAGAAAGTACACGGTCAGATTTTATTATATAAGTCAATGGTTTCATAATAAAATTGGTATTAAACAATAGTTGTTGGTAAAATTTTCAGTTTATACTTATATTTATGGAAGCAAAATATTTTTAAAGTTTCAGCTTATAATATAAATTGCAGCATAAATGTTTATTCATAAATAAATCCAAAAGATATAAGCCATGGAAATATTTAATTGATTAACAAAGTATCCTATATACGTGAATAAATTATTTCATTACTTTGAATTTTATAAGTATTTATTCAAAAACTTTCATCAGTCTCCCAGAAATTAATTTTCTTAATTTTTTTTTTTTTTTTTTTTTTTCAACTTTATTCAGCTTTAAAACTATTTAAGTTTTTTTTTTTTTTTTTTTTTCTAATTGCTTCCAAAGAACATCTTTGCTTGAATATTGTTTTCCATTCTCATATACAGTTCTTTTTAAGTTTTCTATTGGATTAATATCTGGAGAAGCTGGAAGCCATTCTATTAATGTGAAGCCTTTAAAAGCTTTTTGGCAAGATGAACTTTACAGAAAGTCTTGCAGGAATATCCTCTTTAGCTTATAACTTCTTGCCTGTGACCTGTATCACTCAAAATAGTCATTGTCCAAGAAATTACAATTTTCTGCATTTATTTGATACTGCCATCAATTTTGAAGGGACTTAAAATCTTACTGCCTATAACACTAGCTTAAAAAATTAACCCCTAACCCAAACTGTTACACTGTTGACTTTTTATATAGGTACATCTATCATCCAGTTCACACTCCTCCCAGGACATTTGGACAGGAGTAGAAGTTTATCCCTTGTTTATTGTTTAGAATTGCATTTATGCTCATTCTAAAGTCTTCCCATTCTCTTTCACTGCTCATAGCCACCTGCGTCTTAGTGGCATTATTGCCTTGTTTGAGGTGACTTCATAAAAAAAAAAAAACAATGAAAAAAAAGTCATGTTGCTTGACTGTTTTTAGGAAGAATCCAGCCTCTAGCCCAGGTCTGTCATTTTCTACATTCATTACTAAAAAGTACAGGTGAAAAATTATATATATATTTTTTTTTGCACTCCTTTTAGTGAACTCTTTATTTCTCTTTGTGATGTGTTGACTTACGGGTGGTAATTGGATTGCTTTCATGTCTCTAGCCAATGTTCTTAGGCTTATGGACTCATCACATGGAAATATGGGTTCCCATATGAATACCAAAGTTAAGCAACATTGAGCCTGGCCAGTACCTAGATGGATGACCGTTTGAGAATACCAAGTGCTGTAAGCTTCCATACATAGGTGATATAATGGATAGTGGCTCATAATTGTTAAGCGGAGAGCCAAGTTCCAATTCCCATTGGGTTTGTTATATTCACTTACATGCAAATACCCGAGGTTTACCTATCCTCACATCCCTCTCCAGTCTTTTGAACAGGAGTAAATGTTTATCTTTCGTTTCCTGTTTTGGATTGCATGTCTGGTTTCTTCTAAAGTCTTCTCATTCTCTTTCACTCTCTTTGCATCTTAGTGGCATTATCTCCTTGCTTGGGATGAATTGATTAAAAAAAAAAAAACTAATGTTCTTAATTTTTCTGTTAAGAATAATTTTCATTAGACAATGTCAAAAAAATTTGTTTAGAATTATCTACCTCACATCATAACTAAATTTTCTGTTTATCATTTTTTTTAAAAATTCTCTCTTGTATGGGCTCCATAGATATTCCAGACAATAATTTTTACAATCCAAATCCTAATCCCAGGCCTTCTGACTCCTGTTTGAGGCACCCTCCCTGACTGACCATGCCTTCAGTGTGTTTCGCTGTACTCACTCTGCTTGACCAATTATGGTTTGGTTTTATTATATTCACTTGCGTTCATATACACTTGAGAAGGTATAAATCTTTCTCCTCTCCTCAGCTATGGTTTAAATAGTAGAACTTGTATCTGAAAAGATCGTTGTTATTTTTAAAAAAGTTATTGATGCAATATCTGCTTGAAAAAAAGAAAAATATTCCAGTTGTTTGTTACACTCACTTTCCTTTGGGGAAAGGCATGAATCCACCTCTTCCCTCCCAGCTATGGGTTAATTAGTAAGACTTGTATCACTAAATCATCTTCAAAAAAAAATATTAAAGTAAAAATTTTTTTACAAATCTGGCTTTAAATAACCTGCAATGGGTTGATAAGCCATAAAAAAATGAATCCAACCAGTGTCCTTAACATTCTCATTTTTTTCTTTATTTGGTTTACATTCACAACCCCAGACAGTCTAATCTGATTTTCTTGCTGGTCAAGCCACTTTTTTTTTTTTTTTTTTTGCTTGCCTTCTCAATTTTCCCCCAAATCTTTTTGCGACATTCTTTAAGCCATTTTATTTTGTTCTTGTTCTAATCTTTCCAAAATTTACATTTGTTTTTAATTTTTTTTTATTCTGTGATTTCTCTCCAAGTTTTTCACCCTTTTTCAACAATGTGTTTCTATCACTCAGTAATTTTGATATCTTCTTTCTCTTTTGATGATATGCTTTTTCTACAACCCGTGGCACTCTTTACGTATCTGAAATTAAAATTAAATATAATAAATATCTATAATGTTTTATTTATTTACAATTTAATGAACAACATTGGAGTTACATAAAATGTCACATGACCAAATAATTGTTGTAAATATTTCTAATTTGTATCCAGGTTCTTACAACATTTCACTTTTCATACCATATCTTCTTTTATCAAAATGCACAATACATAATAAATAAAAAAATAAACTAAAACAAATTCAATTGAATTTGTTAGATTATATACCGAAACACATACTTAAAAAAAAAAAAAAATTAAAAGTTTAAAATTTCAGTATCCCCTGCCTCTCTGCGCATATAAAGTCATATCAACGCAAACATTACTTTATTCTAAAGTCTGAAAAGATAAAACATGTCATTCAATAAATGATTTCCTACTTTATTAATTTTCCGAACCTTTTTCTGGTATATAAAAAAAAAAAATGATGTATCTTTTTCTCCCAAGTATTTATTCCAAAAACAGACACTATAATCTGAAATTCACAAAATATATTTCTTATATAAATATAAGTATATACTGAGAATTTTATTAGTGTTTATTGGTTAATACCAGTTTTATCATAAAAACCATGATTTGCATAATAAATTCAGAGATAATGTAAATTTTCTCCCAATTCATTATAAAGTTAAAAAATTCATAAAAGTAACTCTGGTTAATTTTTAAAAAATTAAACTTTTTTTTTAAACTATAAATAAAAAACCAAAACTAAGGGCACTTCAACGTAGTGTAATGGTTAACAAGCTTGTCTCACTAGATCAATTACGATGGAGTAGGGAATTCTGTCCTCACAGGGTGCTCCACACTTTTGATCTTGAGCCACATCTAAGCTACACTTAGTAAATCAATAAAAATTAACTTCTGAATTATTTATATTCAGAATAATTTGTTTTTATTTTCCCAATGTTTCGGCTGTTGTGCTCTCTGGATGACATCTTTATCCAAATTTTAGCATTTTTATTCTGAATATTTTGAGGACTGTTATCTTTGTTTTCAACATAATATTTTTACCATTCTTTGACTTTCTAGTACTATCAAATTCTTCAATTAAAAATGTTCCTTGTTCTGTAACTTTTGGAGACTAATGTTTTCTTTTTTTTATTGTTTAATGTGAAATTTTCAGCTGAGATGTCCTTCATTTTTCTAGTATCGTGCTGAAGCAGTTTTTTTTTTTTTTTTTTTTTTTTTATACAATTTGTTCCTTATTTTTATTTTTAACCTAATATTGCAGTCGATAGATCCTTTGGCATGTGTCAGGTATTCTTAATGTCTTTAAACTGAATCAAGAAGTGAAAATGATAACAAAAATGAAGATAATTACATAAATAGTTTTCTTTAATGCCATATCCCTTCATGATGTAGACAATCATGGCTCTCCACAGACTCCTTTTTCTTTTATTATTTGGGAATTATGATAACTTTTTAGAAAAGATAGTGTTGCCTTTTCCATTGTTTTGAATTCATAGTAGTCTATCTTTTACAATGGTTTCCAGTCAACGTTAAATTGCCCAGTCTGTCTTAATATTCTACCTATGGCTGAGGCAAGAACAAATGGGTTCATGCCTTTCCCAAGGGTATTAGTGCAAAAGTGAATGGAACAGACAAGACTGGAATTTGAACTCTGTTCTCCAATTCCATATTTTCTACTGATAACCATTATACTAATCACACATCCACCATATTCAGCTGAAAGTCCTCTCTTGTTATTTTCAGGGTTATTTCTAACAATTATCATATTTATTACTAGAATGTTTGTTGTTTTGTTTTTGTCACATGCATTTCCAGAAGAGAGAATCTTTTCTAACCTTTTAAGTTTTACAGTTTATGAAAATGAAATCTTTATAGAGATTACTAGTTTTGTTATTGCTGTTGATAGTGTATAAAGCAAAGTTCAGTTAATGTTTTCTTCAAAATAAGTTATATATTCTGTTTTGCAAAGGTTCAGAATAAATAGCTGCTACTAGTATTCAAAACAAAAATCAAATACATCTTAAACAGTCAGAACATGAAGAGAAACACCTAAAACAAACTCCCTTGAAAATGGCTAAAGTGGCCAAAAGCACTTGTGACAATGAACAATTTTTGTCCACCTTTACTCCTACCAAAAGAAAAAATGTAAGAATGCTGGGAAAAAAAATATTTTCCTTGTTTGTCATATTTAACAAAACATGTTTAAAAGAAGCATTTATTTTTTATATATATATAAATTTACACGATACGCCAAGAATTTAGGGCCAGCCCCTGGATTTTGAAGAATTGCTGAAAAATAGAAGGTTGTGTACCTTCTTCAGAACTGATTCACTAGCTTACTTCATGCCAGAGGGACTTTGTTTTTCTGTAAGGTTTTTCATTATTTATTTTATTATAATTGAATTAACTCCTTGCTCCATAAAGTTTCTATAAAATTTTAGCTCTTTTTTTTCCTTACTGGGAAACGGCAATCTTAAGGCTTGCAGATTTTTGGTACCCTTCCAGCATCCGAGCTTAATAGGAGTTAATTAAACCAAAGACGGTATGACACTTATTAATTATTAAATTCAGAGGCTGTCCTGAACATTTTGGCCTAGTGTGTGTGTGTATGAAGGGAAAGATGATTCTCCACAAAGAATACATTGGAGAAGCATCAAGAAATTTAAATAAAAGTTTATATGAACACAAAAGGGATATTTTACAAAACAACACATTAGTTGATCACTGTAACGAGACTAACCACTATTTTGATTTAAAAATGCTACTCTAATTAAGAGAAAACAATTCACGAAAATGTTTAGAAAGTGCTTTAATCACAAGATCGACAATAAATTGGCATCCAGGTTCTTACAACAATTCACCACTTTTGGCAGTTCTTCTGTTATTCATATGGATTATTTAATAACAAGAGTGATGAAATCAGCTAGATTATATACTCCAAACACTCTCACACACGTGTGTGTGTGTGTGTGTATATATATATATATATATATATATATATATATATATATATATATAATATCATGATGGAGGTGTGTGTATATTTTCTAATTTAAAATACTCGGTGTCTCTCATTCATGTGCCTATATAGCCACATCAGCATAAACAAAATTAGTCCAATAAAATCCTAAAGGACAAAACACATCACTTGAAAGCTTTTTCCAATTTGTCATACATCATTCCACCTAATTTGTTCTTGATATATGAAAATTTATCCTATATATATATATATATATATATATATATATATCTTTTTTTTTTTTAATTCAATTGTAGGGTCAATTCTCTTTATTAATGAGATCTAGTAATTAAGCATTAATGTGGAGATATGTTACTAAGGTGTTATCTATATAATGAAAGACTTCAGTATTTTTGGGTAAGGTGTTTTTAAAAGGTAATGTTATTTATAGTGAAAAAAAATAAAATCTCCATTAAATAACATGAGTGTTTATGAAAAAGATCTGATGAACCCAAATTCAATTATCTAATCAAAAACTAAGAAGAAAAAAAAACATTGGTAGTGATTTAATAAAATATCATCCTATGACACAAGTTATATATATATATATATATATATATATATATATATAATTCCTGTACAAGGGTTATCTTTACAATGGGGTGATCTTGTCTGTTTTAAACAAGAAAAATTAAATTTTAACTTTTACTTTGTTTTGAAAATCAAAATCACTGATATGATATGCAACTATTTCAGCTAACTTTTCTTTTTAATTTGTTTTAAATAAATATTGGTCATTCGTACAATATTATTTTGGTATTTTTCAATTTTCTGAATGATTTTTAGTATGTGAATCCAAATGAATAATTGAATCCAAATAAAAATGTGAGCTTCAATAATGACTGAACTAAAAACCAACTGAATGCATTTGGTCAATTTAATTTCTAAATTTCATTTTTGTAAAAAAGGAGACATGAGTTTTTATCACTTGAATTAATTGGCTTTGATTTTATTTATTAAAAAAATTATTTCAAATTTAATCAATATATTCTCCTGATATCAGTTTAAACTGACATTTTTCTTTTTTTCCATTTATCTAAATTTATAAATATAAAATATAATTTTTGAAAGAGAAAATTTCACTGAAATATGTCAAAAATTTTCCAAGTTTCATCTGAAGTCAAGAAAGTATAAACATAAGTAAAATGGTGACGATACGTGGGTGGGGATTGTCTCAGTTTGCTAATAGATAAGTGTAATCCAAGATTTCAGTTATTATTCAAATCATTTAATGTATTATATGCTAACTGTCCATGTAATTTAATAGGTATAATTTTTTCAAACTATCTTCCTGGTGTTTGTTTAAACAAATACCTTCTTTTTTCCATTTACCTAAATTTATAATTATAAACTACAATGTTTGAAAAATAAAGCTTCCCTGAAAATTTTCCATGTTTTCATTTGAAATCAAGAAATATGAACTTTAAGTAAAATGGCCAAAAATATATTGGGCGGAGGAAGAAAGTGTTAGTTTAACTGACAACAGGAAGATGTGGCTTAAACTTTGAGGATTGTTTAATGGAGATTAACTGATCTGAAAAAAAATATTTAACTTCCATTGATATCCATTTCCTCAACAGGAAAAAATTACAACTATTTAATCAATTAAACTTTAGAATTTTTGTTTGCTTTCTTTTTTCTTTTTAATCATTTCACCCCAAGCAAGGTGGGGATGCCACTAGTACACAGTGGGGGGGGGGGTTACAGACAGTGAAAGTGAGAGAACAAAACTGGATATGAGAGGGGATGGAGATTGAAGAAAGAATAAAAGATGAACGGGATTCAAGAAAATAGTAGATGGCAATTGAGGTTGCATTTAAATTTTTGAAGATTGTGGTTATCACAGAAGGAAGTAAATGGAAAAGAGTTCCACAAGCGGGAAGTGCGAGAAAAATTGTTTGAGTAGAAGTGGTTATATTTAACTATCTTAACAGTAAAAGGGTGGGACCTAGATGCCAATCTAGTAGCATACTTAAATTCATAGCATCAGGGCACCAAGAAAAAAAGCTTCAAAATTTCTATTTCTGTTGATCTTTATTTATTTATTTATTTCTCATTTGCTTTGGAGTATCCCTTCAATGTTTGTATTCACAGGTATTTTGGTTTGAAAAATAATTGATTAATGGTCATCTCACTATTTTTATGCTTATCAACATGTAATTTGTATTATTTATAGAGGTCTGTAATGTGATAAATTCTCACGTTTCTTCAGGCTTTAAAAAGTTAAAATAACTTTTATAAAACTTTTTTAATTTGCCTTTCAAAAGTATCAAACATGACACCAACACAATTTGACAAAATTCTTGCCTGATTCCATTTCTTACATATAATCCCGTTTTGTAATCCTCCTTGTTATTTTAAAGCTTAACATTTAGCCCTCAGCATCATTTATAAATATTACTTTCCCCTTTTACTGTATATGGAATCCCCTCAAAATATAGTGTTTTATATATTAGTTCTTTATATTTGAAATTGCAGTAGCCTGCCTCTCAATTTCAGTCAAGACTGTTTTAAGTGTTGCCAAGAAATTCAAATTCAACCTGCATTGGCAGGACTCATATTTTCTTTGGACGAAAATAGTCACCTACAAAGTGTTAATCCTGTCCAACACAAGACCAAATGGAAGTCAGATTATGTATCTTTAGTTTTCCAGATGAAGATAAGGCAGTAGTAAAGCTTGGATTCACTACAAAAAGAAATTAGTCTTCAAGACAAAACTTGTTAACTCTTGCTATACAGTAGGTATTCTGCTATTTACTAAAGTTTCATTTAGACTAGCACAAGGTCAGATTAGTTGGGTACCTCATAAACATCAACTTTGTTAGATATGTGAATTGGTTATTTACTAAGCTAAGCTTATTCTAACACAAGTGGGCCACTCAGTGAGGATCAGACTTGTGATACTAACAAGCTAGACTACAAGGCACACTTGGAATGTAGTTTTTTTTTTTTTGTTTTTTTTTAAGCATCTGTACTCGAATTCAAGAAACTCCAACTGACATCCATGTAGTTTAAACAAGAAAGTAAAGTAAAGAAAAGTAAAATAAGAAAAAAAAGTTACTAAATACATTATTTTATACTGTATTAAAGAGTTCTACCAATTCCATTAATTTACTTACATTTGAAATGACTTCTTTTTTTTCTCATTACACCCAAGAAAGAAAAAAAAACCGCAACAATTTAGACAACTTGAGTAAAAACTTTTGTGTCAAAAATTAAGCAACCTGTGTACTGGTCAAAATCTTAAGTTGCTTATTTTAAAAAGGAAAAAAAAAAAATGTATTGCTCCAGTGCCCTATTTTTCTCTTTTTATCTTTGCCTCAGAATGTGAGTGATTATGGCTCACCACAGCTTCCATTCTTTTGTTACCTTCTTCAGCAATACTGGCTCCTTTATGTACCCTATTCATCTTTGTTACCTGTACTGCCATCTGTTTGCTCACATTTTATCATGTAGGCGACTGTCTGCTTTCCTCTTCTTCTCTTACCTCCAATGTGCCCTATCGTGGTTAAATTCTCCAAATCTCCCTTTTTCATTATTGGCCCCCAAACGTTCAACAGGCTCTTAGCACTAGTTTCTTTGAAGTTCCTTAAAACATTGTTTTTTCACATGATCTGCCCAAGGCAATCTCAACATTGGTTAGCGAAATGTGATCTTAATTTCTTCTTTTCCAACAAAATTGTCTGTCATATATTAAATATTATGTAGGAGTCCAGTACATTTTTTTTCTTGGTTTCTTAGGGTATTTTTCAATTCCTTAATACCTCACTTAGTTTCTAAAAAGCATTTTTCATTATGCGCCGTTAGATTTCTGTTTCTGTAACAATTTCTGTCATGTTACTATACGTTTTTGACTTTTCACTGCTTCTGTTACTCAAGTGTGCTGATAGATTTATGTACTTCCAGTAATATACAGACCACCCTGATTGCTCATCATGTATCTTCAAGTTTTTGAAAATTTCATAACTGTGAAAATTTTAGCAAACTACTCGACTTATCCATTCATGATATGGGTTTTATTTGATAGCTTATTTGATAGCTTATTTGATCTACATTCTTGTCCTAGACGTTTTCTTTAAAGTTTGACTGCACAATAGTTATTGATTTCTATTTCCTGTGTTCATTTTTTTTTTTTTTTTATTAAAATAAAAAATAATATTCTGCTGAATTAATTTTTATTAGCCAATGCTTCTTCGATTTGAACCCTATACCCCTTCAGAGCAATGTTTAACAACTGGAATGAAGCTTGTCCTGATTTTCAGCTGGAGGTGCAGTGGGGTAATGGATAGCGGCTCGGATTGAGGAATCGGGGAGCAGAGTTCGAATTCCAGTCGAATCCATTACATTCACTTACGTGCTAATACCCTTGGGAAAGGTATGAATCCTTTTCTTCTCCTCCTGACTATGGATAAATAGCAGGACAGACCTGGTTCTATAGCTTTGGATGGCAACTGGTCTACCGCAGAAAGAAATAGCAACTTACTGTGGGGGAAAAAAATTTGTCAATCATGCATTGAAAGATACATGATCACCCAAGCTTGTATCACACATGACACATGACTGACTGACAATCTCCAACCTTCATCAGATCAACAAATGGTGACACTATATTTCTAATTAACACCACATCTTGTTTTATTGAAACTAATATTTTTACCAATGAAATATGGAAACGGTTTTGAAATTTAAAGAGAAGATAAAATTTGAGATTTTTATGGATGTTGTTACTATTTCATGTCTTTTAATGTAATATTTTGAAAAAAAAAGTGAGAAGATTAGTGTTGCTATAATTAAGATGGAAGCTATTGAAACCTTAGTTGTGGATAACATAAAGAATTTTCTCTCATTATATACAAAATATTCCCTTCCCACCAATATATACTTTTTTTTTTCTTTTTTAAACGATCTAATAATATGGTTGGTGTGCATGTGTATTTTTGACTTTGCTGTTCAAAATCACCTAACACCTTTGAATTTTGAATGCTGATTTTCTATGCAGGTTGGCCATTTGAAAGTTTTGCAGGAAATAATCATCCTGCCCCCCCCCCCCCCAATTACATTATTTAGAAGAAGGGCGTTAAACAGTTCTGCCTAATCAAGAAGGAACCTCCCAGATGCTAACATTTGTTCATTTCATCTCATTTTGGGAAGAGAGGTTAAGCTGAAAACATCTTGCTAAAACCATAGAAGGGAAGGGGGAAAATTTTGTATGGAAATTAATTATAAGTAGAATTTCTTTCTTTTTCCCTGTGTGTACTAAAATTGTATATAGGAAAGGAAACACACACAAGGAAAACTTACCTTCTTATATATATATATATATATATATATATAATAAGGAAAACTTACCTTTATTTATTTATATTATATATTATATATATATATATATATATATATGACAAAAGGAAAACTTACCTTTATTTATTTATTTATATTTATTTATTATATATATATATATATATATATATATATATATAAAGGAAAACTTACCTTTTATTTATATTATATATATATATATGACAAAAGGAAAACTTACCTTTTATTTATATTATATATATATATATCACAAAAGGAAAACTTACCTTTTATTTATATTATATATCCAAAAGTGTTTTGTTTTGTCCTCTGTGGTACTTTATCAAGTTAAATGTAAGGATTTTATTTTATAACAAGTATTTATTAATATACAAGAGCAAAAATGCTATTGGTTTTCCAAAATTTTTAACTTTAGGAATGCTCATGAATATTCATGAGGTTAGCTGGAATGGCTGGCAATCTATGGGGGACATGAAGCGATACAATTCAATGTCTAAACAAAAGTGAATAAGTGATGTTCTACAAATTTTTTCATGCAAATTATTATTTAAATTATTTAAGTTTTGGATTAATTTATGTGTTATATATTTTAAATAACATGAGGTTATGAATTTAACCAATTTTTAATTGTTTAACATTTTTGTAGTCATGTATGTTGATTTGAGAAAGTAGTAATCCTTTCAGAAATTCAGGGCACAGATTTATATTTTGATAAGATTCAATAGCAGCACTCTTGAGAATTTTCCTTCTAAGTAATTTACTTACTCTTTTGATAAGTGTGGTATTCTTTAAAGTTGTAGTTGAATCTATTTCTATGCATTTGATAAATTGTTGTGTATAAGGTCCCTTTTGTGTTCATAGATTTTTTTTTTTTTTTAATTTCTGGAAGTTTCCCCCAATGTATTGTGAAGAGCAGTTTTGACAATTTATTTTATATCTACCTGCTTCAGAATTATTATCGTTATGGGTACTTTTGGTTCTGATCATATTATTGATAGTTTTGGGTGTAGTTGTAATCATTTTAACTTTTCCTTTTGTCTTTATTCATAATATCCTTTTACAGATATACTCTATCTGAAATATTTACACGCACGTTTCGTTAAAAATGATTGACAAGGTTCTCAGGTTAAGTTTTTTTTTAATCTATTTATTTATTTTTTTTCAGGATGTAGAGTATGTTGAAACTGTCTGAACATTTTCAGCTATCAAAGATGATTTTTATTTTTACTTTTAACTGAATATATAAGAATTTTTTATATGTATCTAGAGTTATAGGCTTGTTTTTATTTTTCAAACACAGTCAGCACATTGCGGTTGTGTTCATAGTTGATATTATTGACTGTTGGCTTTTCTTTTTTTTTATTTATAATGCTTTTGTTTTAGTTTTTCTTTGTATTGTTTGCATTGGTGTTTGGTAGGTCTCTGTGTGGGTTTAAATGTGACCTAACTGATCTGTAGCCTGAGAAATGTGAGTCTTATTGTTAGGCATGTATTGGAATGTCTAATATAATTTTTCATGAATTTGGTTTGATCAGGAATACAAAAAATAAAAAATCTATACATTCAGTTAAAAGTAAAAATAAAATCATCCTTGATAATGGCTAAAAGTATAGCTGAAAGTGTTTGGAGAAACACAACATTTGGACAATTTCTACAGAATTTATGTCCAGAAAAGAAGAAAATTATAAGAACACAAGAAAAATTAAATAAGAAACTTAACTGCAGTCCTTTGTCAGTTTTTTTGAATGAAACATGTATAAAAGAGGGATTGATGCACAAATATATATATATATATATATATATATATATATATATATATATATATATATATATCTTGTGTGTGTAGGGCTAACTAAAATTTTATTTCTCAAAGCTGGACTTTATTATATTTCCAAGCACCAATGATGATTTTTTTTTTTTTTTTTTTTTTTTTTGGAGACAAAAAAAATTATGCTTAATGAGTAAAGATGTAAATTATATATTTACATGTTAAAATAGACAAATTTGTTTTAAAATTTAAATTTTCCTTATAAACTAATCCCCAAAGATCATGAATTTTAAATTTCTGTTTCTATTCAATGATCTTGCCCAAGTGTGACCTAGTAATGCAGAACCCAAGAATATTTGCCTATTTTAAATATTTCACAAAACTTTTAGAATCTTCTAAATTCTGGGCAAGAATAAATTTTATTTTTCATGCATGATGAAATTGAAAGTTTTAGGCCCAGAAATTTTCGGCATTCCCTTATCTAATATATGATCAAATCTTTTGTCAATTCTGAAGAGAATTTTACATTGAATGATTGCTGATTACAAATATGAATATAATTTTGTTTTTGATTGGAAGGGAAAGGTTTTAATGGAATTAAGAATTGTATTTTTTTTTAATTTTTCAGGAATGTATGCATTTATTTTTTTTTTAAATTTTCCCAAGTCTTCTCTTTTTTATTTTTCAAATCAGAAAAAATACTTTTCTTCTCAATTCAATGTATTTATTTAAACAGTTTCATCTCATTAATAATTAGAGAAATCAAATAATTAAAAATATGTTTAATTCCTAAAATGGGGCAGAAAAATCTGAAAACATTGAATTAATTCAAAAATTTGAATTTTTTTAAGAAATATTTTCCTATTTACATTTAGCAAAACAATTTAGAATGTTTTATATTATTTTTCTTGTTTCTTAATTTGTAACAATTTTGAAAGATAAACTTATCACCTGTTAGCACCCATCTCCTTTCTAATGTCGTTCGTACAAGAGAATTTCTCTTTTCATTCAAATTCCCCTCTTCCAATCAAATTTTAAAAATGAAACTTTTCAGAAACATTTCTTCACTTATTTTTGTCACACTTTTAACATTGTTTTGTTAATCTATTAAAATGAAAAATAAACACAATATATATATATATATATATTTAAAATATTCATTAAAATTTTCATTATGACTTTTTAAGAAAGTTTTTAGGGAAACATTCTTTCTTAGGCTTCTTTTTTCCCCAAAATGCAGTTATTTAAAAATTAAATTTATCAATGAAAAATGACTTTAAAATGAAAATATAAGTAAATCTAGCCATTTATTTAGTCAACTAAAGTTGCCCATCTAATCATGAGCATAGGTTTAGCAAGAATTTGCAACTGATTCTGAGTTTTAAAATTTTAAAATTAACCAAAATAAATTTTTTTTCTTTATCTATTTTTTTATTTTTTCCTCGTTTTTATTATTTTCTTTTACAATTTGTCATTTTTTTGTGGGAAGTTATCACTTTTAATTTAGAGAAATTTGAATTTATATAGGAAATATAATTTTTTATCTGCCTTGTAAATTCTTTTGGTATGTGATCTGCCTGTAAAACTCTAAATAGACATTGTCGAAATGTATTTCTGAAATTGTGATTAACACTCTCTCTCTCTCACATATATATATATATATATATATATATATAAAATGAAAATGTATTACTTAAATTGTCAGTATATACTATGTATTTTTAGGTATATCTGCTTTGAACTTATATATATATATATATGAGAGAATAGTGTTGTTTCTTCAGTATTTGTGAGGGTGGCTCCTATAATACCTTGTATGAAATCCTTTGCAAATTCTGTATGGTTAAATCTATGGTGTTATATATATATATATATATATATATATATATATATATATGTCATAATTTAAAGTCTGCTTAACTTGAAGAAATTTTTCACATATATCTATATAAAAAGGTAAAAGACAATAGGAAAACTGCATTATTAGCCAAGGCGTTTCATCCAATTTTTTCTGTCTTTGCCTTGAAAAAGCCAACATTGGACGAAACACGTCGACTAATAATACAGTTTTCCTATTGTCTTTTACCTTTATACATAGTCTTTTTCTACAAGTTAACTCTGAGAAATTTTCACACACACACATATATATATATATATATATATATATATAGTTATTTTTCAAGCGTAGCTTAAATGTGGCACAAGGTCGAAAGTATGGGGCATCTAGTGAGGATCGAACTCACTTTTCAGTTGTAACTGATCTAGCGAGACAAGCTTGCTAACCATTACACCACGCCGAGGTGCCAAATACTGAAGAAACAACACTATTCTCTCATATATATGGCAGCAATCCCACTTTTATGCAAGTTTCATTAAAAATGACTGACAATGTACTGTTGTTACATTTTTTATTTAATTTTTCCTGTGTTCTTATAATTTTCTTTTCTGGACGTACATTTTATATAAATAATCCAAATTTCCTTTTTGTATGTCCGAATTTTAACTTTTAACAACGTATGGATTATATATATCTAGTGTTATAGGAATGTTTTATTTTCCAAACACAGCACATTGTGGCCGTCTTTATAGTAGTTCATATTATTAAGTATTGGCTCTTTCTTTTTTATTAATAATGCTTCCATTATTTTAGCCTATTTTTTAACATGTGGATGTGGCTATTGTATTTGTATTATCGAGTATGTTGCAGACAGAGTTTGGTAGGGGCTCCATATATAATAGCAACACTGAAATATTTCGCAAAATAATTTGTTTCTTATTCTCCTGTAGAATGTTTTTGAATTCACAAGAGATGATTTGGTACTATTAATATTTATTTTATTGCTATGTAGAATTGATTTTTAATTGAATCACAAAAGTTCTCAAAGAATTAAGATAACTCAAATAGGTGTATATTCTTGGGAGATTAATTCTCCAGGAATGTATACACATTTCTTCCTTTTCTTTTTTTTTTTTAAATTTTTCCCAAGAGTTTTCTCTTTGCTTATTTAAGGAATCAGAAAAAAAAAAAACTTTTCTTCTCATTCAATTTTGTTTGGTTAATATTTGATAGTTTTATGCAGAAAAATCTGGAGGCAAAAAAATAATTGTTGTGAAACAAAAAATAATTTCTGTACTGAATTATGCATAGTTGTTTATTTTGATATCTGTCTATATGTTGTTTATTTTGCAATAAGAAATTCTTCATAATGTGACTAAATTTTTCCTTTGTTCATATTCCTCACTTGACAGGTACATGAAAAAAATGAGTTAATTTTAATGATAATAAAAAAGGTAGCAGTTACATGACTTTTAAAGACTTTTGATTATTTTTTTTTAATCAAATGAAAGTTTACTGAGTGTATTTGTCAACTAATACTTGATATGTTAAATTTAAACATCAATGAAAAAAAGATTTGTTTAAAATATTATTTGTATTTGGAGAGCAAAATAAAACTTAAGGATTAAGTTATGTATGCCTTGAAGATACGAGTGATGAAGTTAAAAGATGAATTATGTTGAGATAATTTTCAAACTGTTTAATTTCAGAAATGTTTCAAATATCACAGGTTCAAGAGAATTTTAATCTGTCATTTTCCACACTTGTTTACAGTTTTTTTCCTATACATACATATATATATATATATATATATATATATATATATATATATATATATATATATATACATATATATATTTTTCATTTATTTAAAAAAAAATTTTATTTGTGGGTGGGAGCATATAATATATATATATAATATTTTCTTTTCATTTTTTGTTTGGAAGTAAAGTCTGATGATCCGCAGTCTTTTAAAAGGGCTGTGGTGAAATAATTTATTACATGGGACCTTAAAGTGGTCTGTTTTTATTTAAAATATATGAAAGAGAGACATATGTCTATTTATTTTTATACTGATCCTTTCCAGTTCTTTAATGAGTTTCTTGAAGTTAAGCTGAAATTCATCCTTAATGAATTTCATCTTAACATCAAGAAACGGGAAAGGATTAAGTATAAAAATAGATGTATTATGTTTATATTATTCAATGAAACATGTTTGAATGAAGATATGTTGCCCATATATATATATATATATATATATATATATATATATATATATATATATATATATATATATATATATATAGTTACTACTGCTTAGGTTTGATTTATTCACATTACTTTGGTAGATATTGTCGTTGTTGTTGTTTTAACCCTAAGTAAACATTTTCCACACTATATTGTACCAGAAAGAAGAAACAAGATAGTCTGAGTTGTGCGTAATTTCCATTTTTGGGAAACAATTTTAATATTTTGAACAATAAATAAGTTGATTAATAAAAAAAACAAAAAAAAACAATTCTTTATCACTATGTAATATTAGCCTTTTTAATATAGAGAAGAATTTGGCATTCATTGAATTTTAAGAACCTTGAAGAAAACTAATATATGTAACAAGTACTTGAAATGCTTTGTGATATTGTTAAACTACAATTTCATTCTTATTTTCAACGATTTATTAAAATACTACAAAATCCATTTTTTTCACAAAGAGTAATAAGAGTTTGTGACATATTGTAGAAAAGCATTTAACTGCTGCAACATTATAATTAAATAATTTTTGGAAAAAAACCCAAAAAAAAACAGTAAACAGTTATTGTTTTAACAAAGAATGAATAGTAAAGAATTAATGTCTGTATCTTTTTAAACTACTAGCTTTATATATATATATATATATATATACACACACACACACACACACACACAGTAATAAATGATTTCCTAAAATTGGTTTCCCAACCATTATGAATCCACACACACTAGCTTTTCTGGAATAGCAATTTTGCCACCTAACACTCTCGCAATTTAATATATATATATATATATATATATATATATACACACACACACACACAAGTTTCATTAAAGGCAACTGACAAGGAACTGCGGTTAAGCTTTTTATTTTATTTTCTTATGTTCATATTTTTTTTTTCTTTTTTGGACATACAAAACATTTAGACAATTTTTATACACTGTATGTCCAAGTACTCTCAGCTATTCTTTTAGACATTATCAAAGATGTTTTTTTTATTTTTAACTGAATGTCTACATTTTTTATGTATATATCTAGGGTTATAAGAATGTTACAATTTTTATTTTTTATAAAAATCTAAAAAGTGCTCAGACATACAAAATCACCTGGACAACTTTTACACACTTTATTCCTAGAAAAGAAAAAACACCACTTATGTGAACACAAGAAAAATTAAATAAAATACTTAATTGCAGTACCTTGTCAGTTATCTTGTATGAAACTTGTATAAAAGGATTTTTACCCAAGTACACAATTATTTAACATTAAATTTTTAAAAAAACTTCATATTTAAACTATTTTTCTTTTTCTTGACACCTGAATAAATATTGTGGTATTGATGAAACAAAATACTCTAACATTTATTTTAGTTTAATGACAAATGTTCATTTCTCAATGGTTTTATTATTTATTAATTCCAATGTAAACACTATTAACTTTCAAATCAAAAATAAATGCAACGTGTTTCATGATTTTAACCCAAGGAAATATTCTCTGATTAATAAATGTTATTTTTAATTTTATCAGCATAATTTATTTTTTCTATGGACAATAATATTTTCTCTTGAACATTTCTCTTTTATTTTCCATTATTACAATTGTTTTCTATTTTTGTAAAGGAAATGAGGTAATTTTTTTTCTTGTAGTAGGTTTGATTTTTATTTCATTGGATTATTTGTCGTAAGGATTTTAGCTTAATATTTATTTATTTGATTTTAAGTCTTTGAAGGAAGCTAAATTGGATTATGTGGAAGGTTTATGGATATTTCTCAGTTTTACATTTGGTGCACATTTGAACAACTTTCTATTAATAAGGATTAATTGAATTTAATCTGTAAAAAAAAACCAAAAAAAACTGCTTGGTAAAAACAAAATTATTTCATATTAACTTTTGCTTCTTGTACAGTCTGTTTCTATGTCCTGTGTCCCTTCACGACATTGGTGATCATAGCTCTCCACAGTTTCCTGTTCTTTGTAGGTTTGTCTTGTTATCTCTCTTAAGCCTTATTTAAATTTATTCATTTATTTACTCAAACATACTAGGTAGGTTATGCATTGTTTTCCTTTCTCCCTCTTGCCTTCAATTTATCCTGTGAGTCTTGGCTTTTCTAAGCCCTCTCTTCTCATTATGTTTCCTAGAAATTTCAACACTCTCTTCCTGATAAGTATAAGTGTCCTTTTTATTTCCATTTTCTCTAAAACTTTGTCCTTATGTTCAGCCCACAGTATTCTCAGCATCCTTCTGTAGGACTGCATTTTTGTTGCTTCAAGTCACTTCTTCATCTCTGATGAGATTGTCCAGCATTCACTGCCATATTGAAGGATTAATATTTCATAACAGCTCAGTGTTCTCTTTTTTTTATTTTAAAACTTTGCTTAGCTTTTGGAAGGCAACTTTCACTATCCCAATGCACTTTTGGATTTCAGTGTTGCACTTTCTGGCCTAAATTAAGTGTTGATATAGTTGTCATTTTTTTTCTCTGTTTTGATAATTTTTATTTCAAAAATATGAAATTCTTCCTCCTTTTTTTTTTTTTTTTTTTTCTTGTAATTATCAAGATGAGTACAAAAACAAAATTACTTAAATTCTTATTTAAATAAACCTAAAAAATTCAAATGCAATGAAAAAATCAAATCCGAAGAGGAAGAAAAATAAAAAGCTCAAAATATCTGCATTTGGAGAATTCTTCTTTTTTTTTTTTTTTTTTTTTTTTTCTTCAACATTATTTGTAAAATATGAATTTTGAAGAATTTATCAAGACAGAGAATTGTTCCAATCCAGAAATTTTCACAAAAAATGAGGGACTTAAAAAAATCAAATTAAAAATAAAAATTATTTGCTCCTCTTAATATCTTTAAATTATTTTTTTTTTTTTAAGTAAGCAAAATATTGTATAACTAAATAGTGCAAATTGTTAGGTAGTATCTCTCTCTCTCTTTCTCTTTCATATATATATATATATATATATATATATAAATACAACGGTAGCTGGTAAAATCCAGCTATAGCTCAATATGAAGTAGTCTATAAAATGTAAGAAAAATAAGAAATAGATTAAAATTATTCAAGCTTCACTCTCAAATTGAAGGATCTTCAAGCTGGATTCAATTTTTGTCTTACTTATTTCTTGGTAGTGGCCTTAAATATTTTTATTTTTTTTTAATCAAGGCAAAAATTGAACTTGAACTTCAAATGGTGGGTGAAACTTGAGTAGCTTTGTTTTATTATTCTTTATTCTTCTTATATAAGCTTTTATCATTGTCTGAAGATTTATTTTCAAAAATGCTTATCTTTCACATTTCCATTTTTTTTCTTTTATAGATCTTATTTTTGATATGCACTTGACAAATTCTTATTGTCAATAAAGATAAATCGGGGATCAGATTTGAGCAAAATATTGTGTATTTTTAGGAAACTTGTAAAAACCTGGGACTGTAAAATAAACCATTTTAAGGAATTTTCTTAATTCTTTGATCTTAATTGTTGTGCTAACCTCCTCCCCAAATACTACAGATCCTGACAACTGTAGTGGAAGAAATCATTTACTTGCTATGCTGGGTTATTCAGTGTGCGTAGGTAGATATGTATATAATGTCACATTATCTTTTGACAGTCATAGCCGAAAGATAGAGAAAAGAAGGAAAAGAAATAATGAGAGAAAGTATAAGGAGATACAGAAATTATGAAAAGAAGAAAATAACTACAACATCCTGCACATATGCACGACGTACCTGATGTACGTGCATATATACACACACACATGCACATAAGAAAATAATCAGCCTAACACAAAAAAAACACTTAGAATTTTTTAGCTTAATATGAAAAAAATAACATAAATGAAAAAAATCAATAGACAATTGCTGACACCTGATGAGTGGACTGTTTACATGGGCTCGTCCACGAAACTCTGGAGTACAGGTGCTTAATATAACACTAATCAGTGAAGTTATGGATTTTATATTTGTATTAATTATATATTTTCCTGTTCACGAACAAGGTTTGGATTGATCCAAAACTTGTTAGTGAAATTGGGGAGACAGAATTGTTTGCTAATGGTTGTGCTAGCATGAACTCATAAATCATTGTGACTGACGTTTTTAGCATACTGGGCATTACTCAAACTGCTAATCATGACAAAGTATGTACTATCTCCCAGAAATTGTAACTAAGATCTGCTCACTATAGTTGCAGTATAAACCATAGGTGAGTTTTGTTGGTGTTGTACAAGCACTAATGTATCTGAACAAGTGTCTGCAACAGGGATTATCTAACCAATCTAGCAGATGCATGTACTTAACATACAAAAGTAGCCAGCCACTAATATATATATATATATATATATATATATATATATATATATATATATCTTGCACATTGAGTGTTGGTGTTAATAGTACTCAGTGTAATATAACAGTTATTACAGATTAATAAATATACATCATATTATCCTTCACCAACTGCACAACTTGGAGTTTCATGCAAAATGCAATCTTCAGGTGCTGGGTAAATTCTGAGTCATGCTGCCAGTGAGAGATATTTTGGCAAGTTCCTTTACAAGTTTCCGCCCAACATCAAACGACTTGTTCAACACCAGGACAACCTCATCAAATGTCTGTACAGACATTGCTTGTCCGTTCCATTTAATATATATGAGAAAGACACACAGATGGGCACTAGCATAGATCAATAAGTGTGTAGCTTAACAGAGTTGAATTTGGGTCTGGAATTTTCAGTGTGAATTTTCATTGTATAAAGACTGGATTTATTAATTTGCCTACATATCTACAGGAAAAAATGCTCTTTAGATTCCCAATAAAAGTTTATACAATTTCTCTCTCTTTTTTTTTTTTTCTTGAAAATAAGAGAAAAATGGTTCTTTGCTTAATTTTGAGAATTATTTTGGCCATATTGTATTAATGTTCTCAGGTTGGAAAGAAAATTCCTGCAGTTTCTAAATTAATTCATTGTTCTACAAACCATGAGAACTTTCCTTCCAGACAGATATTTCTGGAATTTTTCTGTTTGGTGTTTCCTGTCCTTCCTCAGAATTATTTCTAGAAATGTTTGTCACTTAATTGTAACAGAAATTTTGGTCCTTCTAGAGATTTTTCTCAACAAGGTTTAATTAAACTTTTCTTATTTTAACATAAGTCAGATTCCACATTTACAAAAAAAAAAAAAAAAAAAGAAGAAATTTACTTGTTTCTTTTTTTGGGGGATATCTGACTTAAACCTTTAAAAAAATATCTGAAAAGTGATAAAGATTTGAATAAATATAAACTGTTGAATTTTTTATTTTTTTATTCTTATCTAAATGGTCTGAGTTTGATAAAAAGTAAATTTTAACATGAGATTTGTCTTCCGATGATGGGGATTATTTTTCTGTTTGACATTTTTTTGCCACTGCATCACAACAGATTTTGTATAAAAATTCTTCAATTTAATCCGTATGAATGGCAAAAGAATTCCTCAAATTTGCTAGCTTAGAATTCTTTAGAAAAATTTATGACTGCAAATATTTGCAAAAGTATTTTTTTACTTGATATGTTACATTCAGTGAGAGACAATTTTTTTAATGATCCTCATATTAAGAATAACTTTGTTAATAAAAATTAACAGTATTAAGATTTTTAGTTAAAGTTAAATAAAATAGTTTTTGAAGTTGAGGAATTTATATTTTTAATCTTCAAAAAAATCTAAACTACTTAAAAATGCAAAAGGTAACTTTTTTCTTTTTCTCTTTGTGAAAATAGACAATAAAAACAATGAAGTTTTATTATGAATGTTATGGCCAGAAACCATGTTTTTCAAAATATTTTTCATATAACTAAGAAAAAAGCAACTTTTTTTATAAAGTCTATAAAAGTTAATAGGAGTTGGGGTCTAGTTTGCTTTGTAAATGCATTTTAAATTAAGCTTCCTATGGAAACCAAAACAAAATATACTCATATGAGATTTCTTAAAATATTGGGATGTATGCATGGTGTAATGAATAATGACTCAGAATAAGAAATTAGAGAGCCAAGTTTCAATTCTTGTCAGGTTCATTATATTTGTTTACATGCAAATACTCTTGGGAAAATTATAAATTTGTCTCCTCGCCAGAGCTAGGGGTTAAATAATATGATTTCTATCTGAAAAAAAATCATTGTTATTAAAAAAGTAAATGCAAAAAAACCAAAAACCAAAAAAGAATTGTTACAAACCATAATAGTTTTGCCTTTAGATGACTCACAAATGGCTAAGCCATAAAAAAAAAAAAAAATCTGTCATTCTTAAAATGTAAAAAAAATTGAAATTCATAATCTGGGGTTCTTCTTTTTTCATATATTTTCAATTATCATTTAAGATAAAAAATTAACTGAGAAATTGTATGAGTCTATTTTGTTTTGGCTTCTGTAGGGAGATTAATTTAAAATGAATTTACATAGCAAACTGGATCCTCCTATTATCTTTTATAAAATTGTTTATTATCTTATTTTATTTTATTTCGGGATCTGAAATGCTTAATCTATGATAATATTAACAATAAATTTGTTTGTTGTACTCACTGAAGACTGTGCTCCAAATACTAGCAAAATTGCTTTGCAAGAAGTTGCTTGTTAACCATTACAAAACAATATACTTCAGATAAGTTAGTGGCGCATCTAAGGTGAATCTTACTCCTTACAGTATTTAATGTCTGGGACATTTGCTTGCTGACCATGTGTTTCTCAGTGAGGAATTCTACAAAAAAAAGAAAAGAAAAATTTTTGCAAAGTTTTATTTTATTTATTTTTTTTTTTTATTTAAATGTTCTCATGGCAAAAAACAGCTAATATAATTTTTTTTCTATTCATCTCTGCTAATTAAGAATACCAAATATTTCACTTCCAAACCCTAAGAACCAAACTTTCAAATCTCCCAGTGTGCCAAAAATTGAATAAATTCTATATTATCACACACTATGTACGATTACATGCACGTATGTAATGTATATGCATGTGACTGTATTTTGCATGAGTGACTTATGTGTTTGTGCCATTTAATGTGTACACACACACATTTGAGTGATCCTGAAATTAAACATTGGAATAATATATTCTCATTTTGCTCAGTCTGGACTACCTGTGCCCTGGGCTGAGCAATAGATTCATAAAGTTGACAAAAAAAAGATAAATGTTCTTTTTTTTTTTTTTTTTTTTTTTTTTTTTTTTTTTTAACCCATAAAAAATGAAATAATTATAAGGTTTTATTGAAGTTTTCAGAAATTATTTGATAGTAGTTTTTTGTTTATTTTTATTTTATTTTATTTTTTTTTTAGGGCTGTCATTGAATTAAAATATACATGTGCATATGTAAATATAAAACACACAATTTTAAAGAAATTGAAATGTGCCTTTGTGTCATAAATGCTAGTTTCTCTTTGTCTGGCAACACCCCTTGGGTAATAAGAAAAGAGTAAGTCAGGCCTTTCATTTATGACTATTTAGGTATTTACTGGATATATTTTCTAATAAATGTAGTTTTTTTTTAAATGGTTTGGTTTCAGATTTGAAATTCGATCATCTTGCCATAAATGAAGCAACAAGTATCAAGCTAGTTCATTATTATTGTTATTTTATTTATTCTCACCCCCCACCCCCGGCTGCATATTTCCATGTTTACACCAGGGGTCTGGTGGAGATTGTTAAAGACCTGACAGCAAGTCTCCTTAAATTTCAAGCTGCCTTCATCAGTTTTCTCCCAAATTCCACCTCTGCCCTCCTCTCTACAGATTCCTACCCTCCTTTCTACTTTAGTCTCAATGCTCATGCTTTTAGCCTGGTTTCAAATGCACCCACTGTTATGGATGCAATAGCATTATTTACTCATTAAGTGTTCACACCAGCTCAGTACTTAGTAGCTTACAAACGGGTTAAGTGACAGCAAGTCTCCTCAATACACCCACACTTTCCTTCGTATTCTCATTTTTAACAATGACATCATCTGGATGGTTTAAAAAATAGTAATAATAATATTGATAGCAATGATTTTTTTTAAATATGTAGACATACTATCGAAATATTGCTTAATATTGTGAAACATTGTGTTTTTTCTTTTATTTTTCTTAAATCTCTGGAAAAACTGGAACTATGTCTAGCTTTTATAGTTAGTTTTTTTTTTATAGTGTAGTTTTTTTTTTAAATGCCACATCCCTTCAGCATGTAGATGGTCATGGCTCTCCACAGACTCCATTTTCTTTATCTGCAAACTGTCATGCTTTCTTGGGAAAGAACTTGAAGGGGTCTCCCATTGTCTTCTCCATGATTTTGAATTTCAGAGTACTTCTTCTTCTAGACTGGTTTCTATACAAGACTTAGTTTGTAGCAGGGAGATCATTAGCACAAAAGTGAACCCAAAAGACTAACCAAGAATTTGAACTCTGCTCCCAAATGCCATTTTCCATACCAATATATATTACATGTCTCCACATCTCATACATGCTGTTCATTGTATTATCAAACTTATAGTATCATCATACTCATGTGAATTTTTCAACTTAAAGAAAATGTGCCGATCTAAATAAATGAGAATTTTTATAGAAGTTTAGTAAACATAAAACAAATAATCGTGCCGTGGAGAAAATTATTTAAAATATAATAATTGTACTGTAACAAATTGTGCCAACATTTGTTTTGGCAAACAAGTACGTATTTTAGAATATAAATGTCATTCCAAGATTTGTTCAGGTGAAGATATTAATGCTGTAACCACATAATTTTTGCTTACCTGTTCAGCGGCCTCCTTTGCTAAATGGGAGGGGTCTAACACACACACACATACACACACAAAAACATGTTAGCATTTTTTTTTACTAGAATATTTGAGTTATTCCAGCATTTATCAAATAACAAAAGTTTTAAAACAACGTACTACTTAAAACACTTGTTTTTCTTTCATTCACTTTCTTTTTCTTATCCCTGAATATGTCTCATGTGTTTTGGAAAGAACCAGATTCAAAATTCTAAGAAATTCAGTGGAGTGATGGTATGTATTTTCTTGGAATTTCTTGAGTCTGGTTCTTTACAAAACAGACAACTTACTTTTGATATATTGATGATGCTCTCTTAATATATCCCTGTGATACTAACTTAATGGATTTTCTAGATAAACAAAACAGTCATACACGCAATAGAATTTAACTACAAAATAGATTTAAAAAAATACTTCACTTTCCTTAGACATCATGTTACACTGAGTTGACAACAGCCTAAAACATAGTAACCACTGCAAATCAACCAATAAAAATGACTTAATAAACTTCTATTCCCATCATAACAACAAAATAAAATCTGGAGTAATCATTGGATTCTACTTAAGAGAACTCGGAATTTGCAGCCATCAGTATTTACAAGGAGAGGAGAAATATACTGAAAATACTTTCAAGACCCTTCAGTACTCTATTTCATTTTCAATGTGAAAGAAAATGTTCATAAAATATTCCCAAATAGAAAAGCTGTCTTTCCTAACAAACCCAATGAATCAAACTACAATCGAAAGGAATTTATCTAAATTCAACATAAAATTTGTTAAAACAATAAAAGACTTAATCAATAAAAAACAAAACAAACCAAAACTTGAAGGAAGAATTTACTCTATCAACTGCAACGATTGCCAGAAAGAATATATTGGAGAAACCTCAAGAACTTTAAACAAAAGGCTATATGAAAACAAAAGGGAAATTTTTAAAAAACAACTCGCAAAATGCATTAGTTATTCACCAAAACGAAACTGACCACAATTTTGACATATGGAATGCTATTTTGATTAAAAAGAAAATAATTCACTAAGACAAAAATGTCTGGAAAGTGCTTTGATTTGCTAGTTCAGCCACTGTAAATTTATGTTCATACTCTTACGCTATATCACCATTATTGGTAGATTTTCTGTTGTCACAATGTAGGACAAAGGTGATGAAAAGAAAAAGAATATAGATGAATTTGACTAGATTGAAAAAATATTCTTTCAAAAAGTTTGAAACCACCAGCATCTCTCGTTTCATGCTCATGTGTAGAAGAGGCAACATCAATAAAGCTCAGTCCGATGAAATCCTAATGGATGAAAGTCATCACCAAAACTTTTTACAATTTGTCATACAATACACACATATATATATATATATATATATATATATATATATATATATATATATAGTATTTGAACAAAACAGTTACACAATTTGTACTTGATATATTATTCGAAAATCAGAAAAATACATTAAGAAATTAAATGGACAGACCTTGTTGGTTCTTTTTAATCAAACTTCTTTAGATATATAAATGTGTGTGTGTGAGACCAAGTGGTAAGAATATTAGAATTCCAGCCATGTGAACTGGGTTTGAATGGTCAATTTCAATTTTCAAGGAGGTGACTTTATAATATCAGCCTGGGGTGATGATCCACAAAATCACAGGTCACCATGACCAAGGGATTGAGTATACTAGTCTTGTTTAACTACTAATCATATCAGATTTGGTACTCTCTCAAAATCTGGAACTAAAGTGGGATTCAGAATAGTTGGAATACAAACAGGTTGGCTCTGCTGGTTTTGATGAAACCTAAAATGTGTTTCAGTGAATGTCAACAACAGGGATTACTTAGCCACTCTAGAAAATGTGTACACTCAGAAGCTAGCACCCAGCCATTTTTATATATAGTCATCCATAGACAGACTGTTCCACAGCTCATCAGTGTGGCTAGACATCCAATTGCTTCAAGCTAGGATCGAAACCTGACTGATTTGGCACCATTCGGAGATTTTCCCCCTAAGTCATCGGTGTATGGCACACAAACACTTGAAGGTGGAATTTAATTTATTACCTGTAATAATTGCCACAAATAATACATTGGAGAAACCTCAAGAAATTTTTATAAACAATTATATGAACACAGAAAGGAACTTTACAAGCTCATTAAACGCATTAGTTGCTCAATATAATGCGTGACCACAAGTTTTTTTTTTATAAAAAATGCTACCCTAATTAAGAGAAAACAATTCACTGAAGTGAAAATGTTTAAAAAGTGTTTTAATTGCTAGATTATCCACAATAAATTTGGGTCCATGTTCTTATGTTTGACCATTCTCTATCACAGTGTGGGATATTTAATAAAAGAGAAAATAATTCACTAAGGCAAAAATGTCTGGCAAGTATTTTGATTGCTACTTCAGCTACAGTAAATTTATTTAAAAAACAAAAGTAATGGAAACATAAAGAAAAAGAAACTAAATGAAATTGGCTAGATTATATTTTAAAATTCCGAGTGTCTCTTGTTCATGCGCATGGGTTGTTGCATCAAAATAAACAAACTTAGTCCAATGAAGGCCTAAAGGATGAAAGGCATCAAACGAAAACTTTTCCACTTTGTCATAATCTTTCCACCGAAATTGGTCTTGATATATAAAAATTTATCTTTATCCCCCCACTGGCCACAGTCACACATGGGTATGAGGTACTGACTGTTCTAATCAAACAAGACATTACTATGAATTTTTATTCATTGTTTTTATTTCTAGCAATATACTGAAAATACATGGTGAGTGTATAATAAGTGGGTCAGGAAATATGTTTTCAGTTAATCAGACACTAATCTTTGAGTCTGATCAAATAGTCCAATCTGACTCTGGTATTATTTAGGTTGGGCTATAAGATATATATATATATATATATATATATATATATATATATATATATATAAAACACAGTGATAGAACTGTTAGTTTATAGGTTGAAATATATCTGAATGTGTATCTGAAATTTTTACTAAATAGTGTATTGATTGGTGGGTAAAATGGTTGCATATTTTCTCTCAACATCAAAATTTAGAACTCCCCCAGTTAAAAGTCCTTGAGTGAAGTGTACAACCAGGGCAAAGAACTCCCGTTATAGAATAAATAGCCACCTGTGTGTGATGAGGAAGAGCTTTCCAGTTGGAAGACCACAAGAGGGATGGGCTTTGCCATGTCTACTTGCCCCAGATACAGTCCACATAAATGAAAACATCTTCAGCTTTTGGTCAGCCTAGCTGTGCAACGACCTTAAAGTCAGTCCCAGTTATGGAACTGATGATGATTAAAAGTCATTATTTTTGGGATTTAATTTTTCAATATAGACTGTCTTTTCCTGCATGGAAGATTGGTGCAGCACAATCTTCCTCTCCCAGTTTCTATCTATTTGGCCTTGTGCTGGACTAAGTAAACTTTAGATTGCTCTTTAATAATGCATAAAATTGTGCATTTGTCTTATCTACCTTTTTATAATGATTGATGTTTGGGCCAACAATTAAAGAGGTGTGGCCTTCTTTTACGTCCAATGGATTGTCACTTTCTCCTGGCTCTCCAACCTTTTTCTTGTTCACTAACTCTATCTCCTGTCTTAATTGCCTTATTGTTATTTAGAGTGTCTCTGGTGAGAACTTCCTCCTCTGTCCAAACATTTGTCTCCGTTGTCCTCGCCTCAGCCAGGCCAGCTCGTCCATGTAAACGTGTCCCATGCACCATGTAAAGCTGCTTAATAATAAATAAAATAATAACTAAAAAGCTTTCTACATTCTTTCCCACTCTCCTTTCCCACTCCTCCTCTCTCACTTTACTTTGCCTCCCTTCTCTCTCTCTCTCTCTCTCTCTCTCTCTCTCATATTATTACTACACTGTTTCAGTCTGTTTATCAGTCTACACTCTCTTCACTTGATCTCTCAATCTCCTCTTTTGTCAATGCACTTAATGCTGCACTATTAATTCCAGACATTGAACATTACTCTGAAGATCTAAATATGTCAGGTTATGGATTTATTGATCCATAATTATGCCCACATCTAAAATTACTGCATCCCTCCTTCTCCCTCTGCAAATGATTGCATCTCTCTCTGCCCCTCTCCGTCTGCATGACTGCATCTCTCTTTCTCCCTTTCCCTTTGTCTCTCTCTCTGCAAATGACTGCATCTCTCTTCTCCCTTTCCCTCTGTCTCTCTCTGCAAATGACTGCATCTCTCTTTCTCCCTTTCCCTCTGTCTCTCTCTGCAAATGACTGCATCTCTCTTTCTCCCTTTCCCTCTGTCTCTCTCTGCAAATGACTGCATCTCTCTTTCTCCCTTTCCCTCTGTCTCTCTCTGCAAATGACTGCATCTCTCTTTCTCCCTTTCCCTCTGTCTCTCTCTGCAAATGACTGCCTCTCTCTTTCTCCCTTTCCCTCTGTCTCTCTCTGCAAATGACTGCCTCTCTCTTTCTCCCTTTCCCTCTCTCTCTCTGCAAATGACTGCCTCTCTCTTTCTCCCTTTCCCTCTCTCTCTGTAAATGACTGCCTCTCTCTTTCTCCCTTTCCCTCTGTCTCTCTCTGCAAATAACTGTCTCTCTCTCTCTCTACAAATAACCATGTCACTCCCCCCCTCTCTCTGTACAAATGACTTCCCTTTTTATTACACATACCTTCTCTATACACACACACACACACACACACACACACACACACACACACATATATATATATAAAAATAAAGGGAGATACACACACACACACACACACGCACACACAGAGTTCATGGTTAATGTTAAATACATTTAATTGACCAAAGGCATGACTGACCACTTCTCTTTTTGTGTGCATAAAACTTCAGCAATCCCCCACACCCCATCTTCATGTGTTCAGGCTACCAATCTATCTTACCGGAATGGATTCCCGATGGGTATTTCCACCCACACCCTATATATACTTTTCTCTTTACTCTGCGTAATATTCTCTTTTCTACATTGGGACATTTTTATGGATTTCTTATAAGAGCGATAATGATAAAACAAACAGATTCTTTACCATTGGGACTGCTCAGTGGGTGAGATAGTTGAAGTTTCACATAAAAGCACAAAAGTAAATTGCTAAATTTTGAAGCAGATCCACCTCACTTGGAATATTAAACACAATATTTCTACTTCCACCGTGATTGATAGATGTGTATGGCCATCTTTTCCCCTCTGCTTATGTCTCGGTCTTTTTTTTTTCTTTTCTTTTTGCCATCTTTTCCCTCTGAAATTCTTTTTTGTTTCGTTGCACACTCTCTGTCACTCTGTTACTATCTCTCTCTCTTTCTGTCTCTCTCTCTTTCTCTGTCTTTTTCTCTGTCTCTTTCTCTGTCTCTTTCTCTCTTTCTCTTTCTCTGTCTCTGTCTTTTTCTCTTTCTCTGTCTTTTTCTCTTTCTCTGTCTTTTTCTCTTTCTCTGTCTTTTTCTCTTTCTCTGTCTTTTTCTCTTTCTCTGTCTTTTTCTCTTTCTCTGTCTTTTTCTCTTTCTCTGTCTTTTTCTCTTTCTCTGTCTTTTTCTCTTTCTCTCTTTCTCTGTCTTTTTCTCTCTTTCTCTCTCTGTCTTTTTCTCTCTTTCTCTGTCTTTTTTTCTCTTTTTTCTCTCTCTGTCTTTTTTCTTCTTTTTTCTCTTTCTCTCTCTTTTCTCTTTCTCTCTTTCTCTGTCTTTTTCTCTCTTTCTCTCTCTGTCTTTTTCTCTCTTTCTCTCTCTGTCTTTTTCTCTCTTTCTCTCTCTGTCTTTTTCTCTCTTTCTCTCTCTGTCTTTTTCTCTCTTTCTCTCTCTGTCTTTTTCTCTTCTCTCCTCCTCCTCTCTTTCTCTCTCTCCATGTAGAGATCAAAATTCCAGTCTTTGTTTTCAAGATATTTCTCAATCTTGCATGCAAGCTCTCACTTTGATCCAGCACACCCTACCCTCATTCAACTGCCACCTTTGCTGGTGAAGGTGGAGTCTGGACGTGGTGGGAAGCCCTGATGGGCTTCTTACAAAGTTCTACAAATGCCTAGTATTCGAATCAACATTGAGCTCCAGATGGCACAGAATTACGTTGATTCCTGACAAAGGCTTCAGTTGAAAAGAAAAATTTAACTTTCTTGTCTGTTAGAAAACCTTAAATTTGTTAACCTCTGACCCCACAGAAGAACTGACAAATTGTTTATTTGAAGTTTTCGTACTTGCATGTCTTAACAACTGTGTGTTTATAAACGTCTGAAAAGTGAGCATGCATATATATATATATATATATATATATATATATATATATATATATATATATATTGCACTTTTAATGTGTGTATATAAATATACTTACTTTGCAAGGTATCTTATTGGGTGCTCAAAACTTGTAATCTTGTGCAAAGCTGAGAAAATACAATGAACAATGGTTAGTAAGTTTGGTTTGTGGTTTATTATTACTGTAGTACTTTTAACTCCCAATTGATGTTGTATAATTGTGGCTTTATAGAAATATTTAGAAAATGGCAAAATTAGCCATTTCCATACAGGAAACATTTGCCATTCATTGACTGAACATTATTATCAATGACAGTTTGTAAAATCTTTCTCTTAAAACAGTTTTTTCAAGAAATGAGACTTAGCAAATCCACTGCTATCGCTCTTTCTTGTATTGATGGGAGTTTCCTTCCTAACCTTTTGTTTAAGATAGTGTGGAAAGTTAACATCTTGATTATATTATTACTTTCCTTTACAGTTACATGTACCATCCATTTTAGTTGTTGCTGCTGTTGGAAGTCTTTAATTGATGCAGCTTTTGTTATTTGTTATAAAACACTTTGAGATTTTGTAGCATTAATTTTGTGATGTCAATGAATACTCATTGTCACTTTCGTAATGCTCGTTGTAGTTAAGACTTTGTAATCGCAGATACAACTATAGTAACGCCGTTGAACAATACTGGTGTCAGATGCCTTCGAATAACACTCATACTAATAGTACTTACTATATAATACTCACTCAAATAGTAATCAGTATGGTGATCAATTAGATGCCATGCTAATTCCCATATATACATTTCCTTTATTATCATGTGGTCTACTTATTCAAAATTAGATCACCTGTGTTTGCTCTCTGGTGATCTGTGTTCAAACTACAGTGTTGGCAACAACACTTTATTCCTATATAACAACTAGTCTATACAATTTTATGAAGAATTGTAACCTTTAAAACTTTGACCTGAGGAAATGGTTGTATATAGATGATTTAGACCAGGAGTTCCCAACCTTTTTTTTTTTTTTTTTGTATCGTCCCTCACCTGTATAGCAAATATTCAAAATCATGCAATGATGAGTAAATTGTTTTGACAAGCACTTTTTCTGCCTTGATAAATGAGAAGGCCAATGTGATTTAAAAAAAAAAAAAAAAAAAAACAATTTTATATTAAATAAAAATTATCCTGAAGTCACTTAATTTTACTGGCATAGTTGTTCTTCATCTTCACTGATTTATATATCCACCCACCGAAGAAAAAGAAAAATGTTATTTCATCTGAAGAACTATTTGAATAATAATGACCCTTCTCAAAAGTATAGAAAATATCAAAATATTTTTTGTTTTCAGGGATATTTATATATGTAGGAATGGGATTCAGTTATTCCCATTTAACTGCCTGTTTTTTTTTTTTAGGGGGGTTTTTTTTTTTTTTTTTTAATTTTGTTTTTTTTAATAAAGGTTCTTTGCATAACTCCTCTGAATATTTTTTGTGGATAGCATATGTCAAAATACATTTTTAATACTCAAAATCTTATATCGCCCACCAAAATTTCCAATCACCCACCCAACAGTTGAAATCGCCAACTGGTGGGCGATATCACCCAGATAGTGAAATCCTGGTTTAGGCATTTCTGAATGATCTGGACACTATACATGACATCTGTATGATAGTCTAGATCTGGGGAGGTTATTAAGGATGTCTTTGAGTTTTCAGATCAATATTTTGGTTCATTTGTGTTGAACTAAAATTCTCCTAGAACTGTGTTCATTTTCTTTATTTTCTGTATTAAATTTATTATAACTGATCCATACATTAAGAAACTTAAAGTATTCAGAATTTATTCATTCTTCAGTAAATATATATCGACTTGACAAATTTCAGATTAAACTGAGAGGGTTGGGAACCACTAATTTCTTGTGGAAAATGTTTTTTCTGTGTTAACATTTCTGATTCAGGATGAATTTAGAAAAAGAAAATGATTCAAATCTGATACTTGATATTTCTAAAGTTTTCTTTAGTAGGACACAAGATCTCAACTGTCGAGCACCTTGTGAGAATGGAACTCACTCCAGTAGAAAGATTTCTAGGATTAATTTCCTAACTGCGCCTCTGCAACAATGTGGCTAAAACCCACACTGTCAGCTGTCCCAAGCTCTAACAATTGAGCTTCTTAGCCAACCCAACATATTATGGGATTTCATCTACTCAGACAAAGCCAAAAGGCTCATTGTTTACTGTTTGTGATCCTTTCTGCACTTTGAAAGCTGCTTGGTTGAGTTTATCAAATATTTCATGTTGTCTCTTGTTTGAAAAAATAAATATATGAGAGGGGCCTATTTGCTGTGCATGTCCGTGACATAGAGCTTTGAATTGGAAATGAAACAGTGTATAGTATTATGTTGTCTTTGTAAATGTATTCAATTTTATTCAGTGCCCATGTAATCAGTAATGAGGTTCTTGTTCTACTAGCACTTTCATTTCAAATTTTGAAAGATCTTTTGTCATCAAGTGATAGAAAAGGTGGTTATGGTGCTTATATTGCAAGCTGTTGCCAATGAGTTAACTTTCCATTAATTTTTTTTTTTAATTTTTTTTTAGTTTTTATCTAGGTTGACATTGTTGAACAAATATCAAGTTTCTTACAAGATGAGCATAATTTTTTTTTTTTTTTTTTTTTTTTTTTGTCTAAATTTCAGAAATATGGAATTATTATTTATGGTCAGATTAATAAATTTTTTTATATCTTTCTTATTATGTAACATTTTGGCCATTGTTTCTTCAGGCCTGCCTTTTTTTGTCTGTCAATCCAGGTAACATTCTAGGAATTTCCAACTGATCCCTTCATTTAATCTACAAGGGTAGATTGATTTCATTTCACTGTCCATATCTAAAGAGATCTCGTACTGATTAACACTTCCAGCTTCTTGCTTTCCAGTCAACTTTGACATTGCATTTAAATCTTTGACGATCAATTATCTTTCTTCTTAATCCCTATACTTTCATTGCTCCCTCTATCTAATAATGTTTTCTTTTTCTCATGTTCTCTAACATTCAGTAACCCTTTGTGTCTTAGTGGCTTTATTACCTTTCTTCAGGTGAAATGATTAAAAAAATAAAGTTGTCCAATTATTACTAGCTCTGTTTCCACTGAATATATTTGTACTACCCAGGCCAAGGATTGAACTCTCAATTATTATCTCACTAAACACTTTAATTCTCTCGACCCTTTCATTTCCCATTTATGGATATTCAGGTAGTGTAATGGATAGCAGCTCAAAATGAAAAATTAGTGAACAGAATTCAAATTTCAGTTAGATTCATTACAGTCACTTATGTGCAATTTTTTCTTAAATTAATTCACCCCAAACAAGGTGATAAAGCCACTAAGATGCAGGAGGCTACTGGGAATCAAAGAGAATAAGAGTTCAGAAGGAAACAGAAACCTAATCCTAAATAGGAAACAAGGGATAAACCTCTACTACTGTTCAAAAGACCAGGGAAGAGTGTGAACCAGGAAAGGCATGAGTCTGTCCTCCCCCAACTCTAGGTTAAATAGTAGGACTTGTACCTGGAAAAATTGTTATTCTCAAACAATTATTAATGCAATATTCACTTGCAAAAAAATAAATATTCTTATAATCCAAAATATGCTTTGGATTTAAATAACCCACAATGGGTTGATAAACTGTAAAAAAAATTTTTTAAATTCAATCACTGATTTCATATTTTAAAATATCTCTTGTTATCAATTGGTAGACAAAGCAGGTAAAGTGCTTATATCACAATCTGTTGTGAAAGGGTTTTCTCTCCATTCCTTTTCTTTTTTTTTTTTTGAGGTTTTACTAAAATTGGCAATGTTGAACAAATATTCAGTTGGTTAAATTACATGCTTGGGCCGTCATCTCTTTTTATCCATGACTGACTAGGCATAATATTTTCCTGCAGTAGGTTGCCATTTCTTTCTACAGTAGACTGGATGCCAACGAAGGCTATAGGACCCTGTCTGTCCTGATATTCAACTGATAACTGGACGGAGAAGAGATGGATTCATACACCTTTTCCCAAGAATATTTGCGCAAAATGAAGCCAACAGACTTGACTGGAACTCGGACTAGGCTGTCTGACTTTTCATTCCAAGAAGATATCCAGAAATTCCTTAAGATGTCGATATATTGGATGGTGTTTATTTACATTCAGACTTTTCTCCTCATCTTTGTTGTTGTTATCACATTTCGGCTGTTTTGTTGATATTATGTAAGATATTGAAAGAAATATTCTAAAATGAAAACACGCTCAAATTTAACAAATATTAATTTCCCTCTCTCAAGGAATATAATTATCATTATTAGCAAAGAACATGAAAAAAGAAAATGAATTTTGATAGTTCTGAATTGATTTCTTTATTCTTAAAGTTTTTACACTTACAGAAGTGTTCCAGTATTCTGATTATAATGGAAATTTTAAGTTGCTAAGCCTGTTGAATTAGAAAGATCTGTTTAATTATACCAATCTAGCAATAAGATCTTTTGCTTTATTTTATTGAGTCTGGTCTCATTATCATCCTAAAGAACACCGTGGGAGACTAATTGATACTGCAATCAAATAGTCAATGAGAAATGTTTGAAAACTGGAGACAGAATTAAAGCAATTGGACGCGTTATCTGAAGCTTGTCTGAAATACTCATTAACTATGATATAGGAAATTACTTAGGCTGAAATCTTTTTGACACATAATGAGGAAAGAAGGTTCAGTGAATTTAACATTCACAGAACATATCAAAAGTGAGAAAAACAGGAAAGTGAAAAGCAACCAATTTGAGTTTAAGTCTTGGATAATGAAACTAGTAACACAGTTGTATCATAATGTAGCAAGTATTGCTGAGTGAAACGAAAGATAGCTTAATATTTAAATCTGAATATAATAGACATATATATATATATATATATATATATATATATATATATATATATATATATATATATAATTGTTTAAACATTATTTTTAATGGATACTCATATTTTGGTAGATGGTCTGTTTTATTTATTTATTAAACAGTATATTTAATTCCATCTACCGGCCAGAATATTCTAGAAATATTGTGAGAAAAATATTAGCCGTGTCTCTCGACCTCCACGCTCGCCTCATTAGCCGTGTCTCTCGACCTCCACGCTCGCCTCATTAGCCGTGTCTCTCGACCTCCACGCTCGCCTCATTAGCCGTGTCTCTCGACCTCCACGCTCGCCTCATTAGCCGTGTCTCTCGACCTCCACGCTCGCCTCATTAGCCGTGTCTCTCGACCTCCACGCTCGCCTCATTAGCCGTGTCTCTCGACCTCCACTCTTTGGTTTTGATTAGACCAGCAGATTCCGATTTTCTATCATGAGCCATTTCTTTTTATTGAAGTCATCAGATTTAAGGATGAGGTCTGCTTACGAACATGATGGTCACATCTATGAAGCACATTGTCTCTCTGATCCTCTCTTATTCCTCTTCTGGTAATGACCTCTCTCTCTCTCTCTCTCCACCGCCCATATTGTCTTGTCTTCTTTCTCTCTCTTATTGTCCTCGCCCCCTCTTTTTTCTCCCTTTTAAATGGTTTCAATTCTTCTCTTAGAGTAATATTGGTTGGAATGTTTTTCTGATGAAAATTTAATATTGCAGGTTTTAGTGAAATTGTGTGTTCTGCTCTTTTGTACCTTGACTTCATGAATTGAAGTGTAGTACTAGATTGGCAGCTAGGTCTCCTCATTTTACGGTTGCAAGAGGCAGATGTACGTAATTAAGTTCTATTCTAATAGTTTCTTCTCTCGTACTTCTCACCTGTGGATCCCGGCTTCTTGCTTTCCTGTCAACTACGATCTTCAAAACTTTAAATGCAATGCCAATCGCCATCGTCTCTCTTGAATTGTATTTTTTCATTCTCCTTTCTTCTCACTAACGTTTTCTCATTTTCTTTCACTCTGAATATCACTTTGCGTCTTAGTGGTTTTATCACCTTTTCTTGGGGTGAAATTAATAAATAAATAAGTAAAGATCTTTGAGATTTTACTGGCCCAAGCTTGCAGATCAGGACAAGACGGAAAGCTAAAGTCAAAATCGGGACTGTAATTTGTCTGTTCGTTGCAATGACCTCTTTTTTTTTTACGTTCAGGAAATGTTAAATGAATAATTTTTTCTTTTAAATGCTGCAGTTTTTTTTTAAATAGGGAAAAGTCTACAACAGTCAGTTGGACGTAACTAAAAACCGATGGTCATATGAACATCTATGAAATGAGCCATTTTTCTTTTCTCTTTTTCCCTTCTCTGTCTCAGCTTTTCTTTTCTAATGACATGTTTACAAAGAACACCAACCTGTTTCTCGTCAGTAATTATCATTATTGTCTCTATTCGGACCAAGTTTATTGTTTGACTCTGGACGATTTACCAACTCTTGTCACCTGGATTCAACAACAATGCATTCCCCACACCTACCCACTTTATTTTAGTTATTAATGCTATGTTGATTATAACGTCAAATTCTTACGTTTTTTTTTTCTCTCTATTCAATCTAGTAATGTTCAAATAAATTTAAAATAAACCCTCTCTGATCGCATTCAAATGTTCACAACGAAATATCCTTTACAAGTGATAAATATTTTAAAGTTATTTACTTAAATAATATGCGGGAGTACAAAATTAAACAAAATTATATTATGGCTTCAAAAATGGACATTTTAAAAGTATATATTCGCATGATATATATATATATAAGCAAATATATGGATATAGATCCGACAGTATGAAGAAAAATATATACGGAAAAAACAAACAAAAAATCCTTATATACAATTATTAACATTAAAACAGCATAATTGTATATAATTTTTGTTTTTTTTCCGTATATATTTTTTTTATATATATATATATATATATATATATATATATATATATATATATATATATATATATATATAAAAAAACAAAGGTGGGAGGAAGAGCAAGGGTAAGAAAAATTTTACTCCATGTAAAGTGGTGGATCGAAAAATATAACCGGAGTTTGCTTTTTTTTTTTGCTTTTTTTTTTCTTTTCCTTTTTTTTTTTCTATTTTTTTTTTTTTTTTTTTAGTACTTTAAAAACGTACATTTTAAAAGTATATGTAAATATGTATAGTACAAAGGTAGGGAGAGAAAGGATTAAAAAAAAAAATTACTCACTGTAATGTGGCTAATCGAAAACTATAACACGTCACGAAACGAAACAACTAAAAAGCTAATTTGTTATCCCTCTTGACTCTTCAGAGCTCAATCGAGGACAAGTATGTGTAAATATTTGGACAACGACTAACAAAGAAGGAAGGAAAAACACTACCAAAGTATCGGCAATATAAACCAGACAGATTGCATTTAAACTCGGAAACCATTCCTTCTACGTAAAGAAGAAAAGTTGCTTAGATTTAATATACAAGATCTCAAGCAATTTCAAATGCGTTCTGCTGATTACTGTAAAAAAAAAAAAAAATGACATAAGACAAATCGAATTTTTCTGATGTCGCAGAATCGGAAGTATTATTTATAAGTATGTAAATTTTCATAGAACCTTTTTTTTATTATTATTTTGTATGTATTATGTAAATATAAACTTTTTAAATGTGCGTTTTTAAAGGCAGTTATTTACAGTTGAACAATCAAAGGGTCTGTGGCATAATTTTATATACAGGTAAAAAACCTGTAGTTTGACCAATATTTGATAAAAATATTTTATTTAGTCAATCCTTGAATCAATCCGTTCTACAAGTACAAATCTTACCTTCTTTTAATATGATAAATATTTTTGCCACAATTTAGCAAATTTCATTCAGACAATTGAATACATCTTTTATACTTTTGATGTAACATCCCAAACCAAGTTTGGTATGTTAATGTTTCTTCGAAAAGTTATGCAATTTGATCAAAACGTTATTATTATTTATTAGTTGTTATTTTATTATTGAACCCCATGAATTATGACATCTTATAATTTGATAGAAAACTATGGAAGTCGGACTAGACGAGTTGGAACTTTATAGAATAAATTCATACAACTATTACTGTGGAAACAATAGTTCTTCCAACAAATCCTTCTTCAAATGATGCCCTTCAGGTCAGGCGTGGTTTCAGGACCAAAGCATGATGGGAAATTACTTGGTCATCCAGCCATGTCTTAAAAATATTTCTCTTATTGAGCTTTGTACTTTTTTTTTATGTGCCCAGACATTTTCTTCAAAAGGAGCCGTTAATTCAACGACATTAATTTGTGATTTGCTCAACTGATTCAAAAACAAGATCAAGACCCCCGAACAATTAACGTGATTTCAGCTGGAAAAGCGAGACGGTCTTCCCAAACTATTTTGAGGATCCAGTCCATGAAGACATCAATGATGATTTGTACTTATTTGCAAAATTAACTTCCAAAGATGGTTGCAACTTTTACAAAGTTTTAACTCTAGCTTCTTTGTCATGTTGCCCACACAAAAAAGAAAATAACAAAAAACAAAAAGAAAAAACAAAAAGACGGATTAACATTTGAAATTGCCTGAGATCTTGTATATTAAATCTAAGCAACCTTTCTTTACGCGGAAAGAATCGTTTCTGGATTTAAATGCATTCTTTCTGGTTTATGTTGCTGATTCTTTGGTAGCATTTTTCCTTCCCTCTTTGTTAGTCGTTGTGCACATATTTATGTTTTGTTCTCTGAAGAGCAAGGAGGAATGGCCAGTTAGCTTTTTAGTTGTTTCTTATGTTGGTTCCGGTCAAAGAGAGTGACGTTGAAACAGTCTGACGCCTAAACGACTGTGCCGAATCAGCCACACCAAATAGGCGACGCCGAAACGTACTAAACCCAAACAAGTTTGGTCCAGACAATTTTTTTTCCTAGTGTAAATGTTTGTATATTAGTACCATAGTATCTACATACATTCCTATCTAAAGGCGTACATCACACGCCCAAAGAAAACTGAATTAAAGCTTCGCCCATTTTAAAATGTCAAAAAAGGTAAAGGAGTAATATAACTCTGGTCAGCGAATCTGTATCTTTCTTTGCGCCCCCTACTTTACCGTTTATTCGCTTTTCTTTTCAATTTCTTTTAGCTTTCTGACTTAACCATCTACCCTTTTTCTTTTATTTGGTGTTTTTATTTCCTTCTCTCTATAGATTTTGAATATTCTGTTATGTGAAAATGAACAGATAGGCTATGTATGTATGTGTCTGAAAAAAAAATTTTTTTTCATCATTTCATCCCAAGCAATAATAAAAATAGCAAAACAATACTGAAATGTTATTTATTTTTTTCAAAATTAAAAACCGCACAGCAAGAGATGGCAAGTTGTTTATTCTCACATTCATTGTTAAATTTCAGGTAATATCAACAGCTGATTAAGTACTTAGTCTGATAACAAGGCCACAAATGTAGAGCAGTCAGTCAATCTCATTTTAGAAATAACTAGTAATAATCCCTGGTGTTGCGTGGGCCAAGTTCCTTTCCTTTCGCTTGTTGCACGGCACAATTGTTTATTTGAGTTTTATATCTCCTGTAAAATGGTATTATTGAAATTATCTTAATCAAAGCACTTTAATCGATTTAAGCATTTAATTGTTTATTTCATATATATATATATATATATATATATATATATATATATATATATATTATATGCGTGTGTATATAAATATATATATATATATATATATATATATGTGTGTGTGTGTAAATATTTATATATATATGCGGTACTTATTATAACCAAATATATATATATATATATATATATGTTAAGAAATGGACAAGGTCCGACAATTTATTTATTAAAGACATTTTTATGTTTAACGTTGTTATTTATAGATACAAGTATTTAAGCAAATGCTCTGTTTATGATAAACAGTATTAAATAACATTTACCGGCCTGAATGTCCGAGAAATTTTCATAGAACGAATATTTTCTATGAAAATTTCTCGGACATTCAGGCCGGTAAATGTTATTTATAATCTTTATTTATGATAAACAGTATTAAATAACATTTACCGGCCTGAATGTCCGAGAAATTTTCATAGAACGAATATTTTCTATGAAAATTTCTCGGACATTCAGGCCGGTAAATGTTATTTAATACTGTTTATCATAAACAGAGCATTTGCTTAAATACTTGTATCTATAAATAACAACGTTAAACATAAAAATGTCTTTAATATATATATATATATATATATATATATATATATATATATATATATATAATTATTCCCTGTCCCTCCAGAACGTAGGCGATCATGGTTCTCCGCAGACACCTTTTTGTTTATTATCTCTGAATTGGCATGACTTTCCGTAGTTTTCAATTTGGAGCCTGTCTTTCTCCAGGAGGGTCCAAGTCTTCCCTTATATCTTACCCACGGGTGGAGCAGGTCGAATGGATTCACGTCTTTCCAAAATTTGTTCCGTCCTGGCTCTGATCGGGAGGTTGTGAGGAGAACGGGACCAACTCTTAATTGTCGTTGTTCCCAGGTCCACCTTGATCCGGGCTGGTAGCACCTGTTAGGGTCCCAGTTACGGGCAATACATTTTTGAAAAAATAAAAATATTAATGCATATTCTATTCACACGAAGCTGTCTTAAATACCCCATTGCGTTTCATATGCCGTAAAACAAAATAAACCAATCAAATTTGTTTGTTTTTCAAAATATTTAATTAAAAAAAGGTAACGTCATTTACTTCTTCATGCATTGCTTACTTTTCTCTACTCCTCAAACTGTGATCTAAATGCTCAGGTGGTTACTACCTTCAAGAGAAAAAAATAGCATCCTTTGAATAACTAATGTATTATAAAGAAAATAAAAGCATCAATTAAACAACTGCTTATGTCATTGTGTTATTGATAGTTAAAAAGCTTAGTTTTGTCAAGCACAAGACCAGTATTTTATGGTGTCATAAAATACAAAGTCTTATTTCACTTCTGTAAGTGAGTGATTTAATCTTATCACCTTTGCCTTCAATTTCACCAGTTTACCCTTGACTTTGACCACATCGATCGTTTCTGTTTGGTTTTAAAAATCTGACATCTGATGCATTTGCAGTGTCTTTAACAGCACGCCATTTTTTTTTCATTTGTCAAGAAGAACATTATAGCAAATGCTTGCTGACTAAAATAGTTCTGATTCAAACTACAGGCAGATGTGTAAGCTTAATTTTTTTTTTTTTAATCACAAATTTCCTACAATTGTAACTTTCTCTTTTTTGCATAATTTTGTCTATACATGCACATCTCTCTCTCTCTCTCTCTCTCTCTCTCTCTCTCTCTTGTCTACGCCCACATCACGTTGAAACACCAGTCTCCGTACGATCACCGAAGTTAAGCAATGTCGAGCCTGATCACTACCTAGATGAATGACCACTTGGGAATACCAGGGGCTGTAAGCTTGGATGTGCGGGTGGTGTAATGGATAATGGCTCAGAAATGATGGTGGTGCGTTCTAAAAGAGTTATTGTTATTTTACATTCTATGTTCTATATTGTGTATTTTTACATTTTACGTTGGTCGATACATATTTTACTACGCGTCTTTGGCGCAAATCTATCTATCAATCACAGTCTGTACATATGTATCTATCTATCACAGTCTGTACATATGTATCTATCTATCACAGTCTGTACATATGTATCTATCTATCACAGTCTGTACATATGTATCTATCTATCTATCTATCGTAATTGAAATAGATGCTCCATTTTTATTTTTACTTTTTGGTATTTGAGAAAACTTAAGAAAAAGAGGAAATATGCTTTCCTTAAAAGGTAAACTATTGCCCTGCTAAAATGTGGCGCTCTTCATAACCGAATAAAAAAAAATCTATCTATCTATCTATCTATCTATCTTTACTGGGTACATGTGTTTGAGTTGGTATCTGCTTTTTTATTTTCTTAAACAGTGAAAGATTTCAACTGACCTAGATCGACAAATTTTTTGATAAGAAAAAAAAAAACATACAAAAAAAAAAAACACTGATTGCAACTCAAATACGGGTACCCACTAAAAATAACGTTTCGAGGAACAAGAAATAATGTCGGATTAAAAAATTCATTAAACAAATTACTCGTATTTCTTTACTTCAAACGTTATTATTAGTTGATACTCATATTTGAAATAGACACCCGTTTTTTTTGTTTACTTTAAACAGTGCGTATTATGTCTATCGGCCTGTGTGTTCGAGAAATTTTTAAGAAACTGTGCTCACCATTAAGAATGGAGCCTGTATCTCCACTTTGTAGAAGAAACCACCATTTGATCCGGTGTGATTTTACCATTCGGTTATGAAGAGCGCCACATTTTAGCAGGGCAATAGTTTACCTTTTAAGGAAAGCATATTTCCTCTTTTTCTTAAGTTTTCTCGAATACCAGAAAGTAAAAATAAAAATGGAGCATCTATTTCAATTACGAGTATCCACGAAATAATAACGTTTGAAGTAATAATAATGTTGATAGATTTTTTTTTTTTTTTTTTTACATGATATTATTTCCTTTTATTCCAAATGTTATTTTGTGTATACACTCATATTGGAGTAGACACATTTAAAAAAGAAAAAAAAAAAAGAAAAAAAAAAGTGTGAATAAGTTGACCGGTTTGCTCTCCGGCTGGGTTCGAACCTATTTCCCGCTTTGTATGAGAAACCACCGTAAAAAAAAAAAAAAACGGCTTGCTTTTGGCCGCTAAGCTACAACGCAGGTTCGATCTCTGGGAACCCATTCCCTTAAGTTCCTCGAAGGTGCCGACCTGTAGACATAATTCATAATTTTAAAATAACTAGAAACAAAACAAGTCATCTGAATCTATCCACAAAATAACTATCGGGGTATTAAGAGATATATATATATATATATATATATATATATATACCCAAGATCCTAATATACAGCCAGTTAGATCAGGGCTACAGGAATGTAGGACGCCCATGGCTAACTTACAAAGACAAGCTGAAAATCAACTTGTCAGCAGTCAATATACCACATAACACCCTTGAGCGCTTAGCCTTGGAGTGGGTAGAATGGAGATCAACGTGTTTTAGTGGACTCAGCAATTTTCAATCTGCTTGTCTGAATCATCTTCAAGAAGCGAGAGCAAGATCTAAAAGGTCAGCCAATCTAACATTGATCTCATTTCACAATCCTCACACTTGCTCCATATGTGGCCTCCTTTGTAAATCACTAAATGCCACTTAAGATTATCGCACATAATTCATAACTGAATCAATAAGCTGTCAGATCATCATACGTCGAAACCGACGAGAGAGTCCATTTTTATATATATATATATATATATATATATATATATATATATATTTTTTTTTCTCGCTGTATATTCCTCTCTCTATCGAGATACGCGCTCATTTCACTCTCCGTTTGTTTGTCTTTCCCTTATATATTTCTCTTATTTATTTCTAAATACACACATGCTATGCTCCTCTGATCTACTTACCAAACATTTGACTAAATGATCAGACATCCAAATTTATGCGAGGGTGGAGGGTCCCCTCTTGGTCGAGCCATGAACTTTTCAACATTCTTCTTATATTTAATCGCAGAGAAAATTTCCTCGAGCAAAATTTTTTCAGACTTTTAAGAATACACAGACAAATTCAGATTTGCTTACAAAAACCTGATTTCAATCTTTTTTAAATGTTATATATATATATTCCGTTTTACTTTTTTCGAAAAAAAAAAAAAAAATACTTTTGCAACTTTTTAGCTTCGTACTTCAAAGAATCTGGTGGCATCAATTTGTCATATTCTACGACTGTTTGATACCAAAATCTGTCAAAAGTCCGGAGGCTTAAGATTTACTCGATTATCTAAAAGAAAAAACAAAACAAAACAAAAAAAAACAGAAAACTCCTTCCTCCCATGATTCTGCCAGCAGCCAACGTCCTATACACGTGTTGGTTCCTTTCATTGAAGAAAAGGAAAAAAAACGACAACCATTGCTTTTTTTTTTTTTTCCCACCTGACTATTATTAATTGAAGTTCTTTAATGATGTTGAGCATGTCACACCTGGGCGGGAAAGGTGAGGAAAAAAGTTGAGGGAGGAGAGAATTGTATGACTTTATTAGTAAAATTGTGTAGTTAGACTCGTGTAAAAGGGAGCTCTGAAAATATTTTTGCCCTTTTTATTTTGTGGGGAGGGGTTTCTACAGATTCTTCATTTATTCATTCGAAGAATATGTAAAGAGTTGAATTAATCTTAAGATCGTGAAACATGAATATTCTTCCCACCTCCTTTTTAAATTCCGCTCAATACAAGTGTCAAAACTTTCTACAGCTATACACGCGCCCGAAATATATATATATATATATATATGTGTGTGTGTGTGTGTATGTTTGTATGTTATGCATATGTGTTTTATTGACTGATACATATTGGGCATCTTTTCAAAGAATTTGTACACATTTTCTTCAGACTATAGATTTTTTTTCTTCTCTTATTCCATTAAAAACTCATTATCTATCCAACACTAGTTTGTCTCTTTTTCTCCTTGGTTTTTCCCATTTTATCTATGGATCCACACCACGCCGCTCTGCCCCGTCACTGCTCTGTTCCTCTCTATCTATCTATCTATCTATCTATCTATCTATCTATCTATCCATCTGTCTGTCTGTCTATTGTCGAACTGTTCCTCTCTGTTCTCTCTCTCTGTGTTTTGTTAGTCTCTCTCTCTCTCTCTCTCTGGTTTGTTAGTCTCTCTCTCTCTGGTTTGTTAATCTCTCTCTCTGGTTTGTTAGTCTCTCTCTCTCTGGTTTGTTAGTCTCTCTCTTTTTCTCGGGTCTGCTAGTCTCTCTCTCGGGTCTGTTAGTCTTTCTCTCTCTCTCTCTCTCTTTCTCTCTCGGGTCTGTTATTTTCTCTCTCTCTCTCTCTCTCTCTCGGGTCTGTTAGTCTTTCTCTCTCTCTCTCAGTCTTTCTCTCTCGGGTCTGTTATTTTCTCTCTCTCTCTCTCTGGTCTGTTAGTCTTTCTCTCTCGGGTCTGTTATTCTCTCTCTCTCTCTCAGGTCTGTTAGTCTCTCTCTCTCTCTCGGGTCTGTTAGTCTCTCTCTCTCTCTCAGGTCTGTTATTTTCTCTCTCTCTCTCTCTCTCTCAGGTCTGTTATTCTCTCTCTCTCTCTCTCTCTGTTATTCTCTCTCTCTCTCTCTCTCAGGTCTGTTATTCTCTCTCTCTCTCTCGGGTCTGTTATTCTCTCTCTCTCTCTGTCTCGGGTCTGTTATTCTCTCTCTCTCTCTCTCTCTCGGGTCTGTTATTCTCTCTCTCTCTCTCTCTCTCTCGGGTCTTTATTCTCTCTCTCTCTCAGGTCTGTTCGCTCTCTCTCTCTCTCTCGGGTCTGTTATTCTCTCTCTCTCTCGGGTCTGTTATTCTCACTTACTCACACAGAAATTGTTGTCAATATTCAAATGTGGGAAGCTGACCTGTTTTTAAAATTAACATTGAAATACTGGTTTTTACATTGACTCAAACGCCAACAAGTGGCGGATAAGCTACTTTCTCAGTCATCAAGCACCTACACATATATGGAGAACTGAAACGTTCTCGGCCCAACCAAAACAAATGACCTGGAACTATCGGCAGACGTATATACTATTCCACATATACACATTTAGACATTATTTTTCTGTCTATAATCCGATCGATCGAAATTTATTGGTTTCTTAATTAAATAGTAATTTTGGTCAGTTGGTCGGGTTGATAGCTGGTAGCGCCTTGTTCACCAAATAATTTTCTTTTGATACAAGGAAAAATTGAGGGTGTGATGGAGTAAAAAGACTAGCTTATATCTTTTCAAGGAAAGAGCGCTTGATTACCTTGTAGATATTTTATTAAGCTTAGCTTCGTCTGACAATGTCAAGTGAGGAGGAGGATGAAGAATATTGTGTTGCGTCATTCTTTCAAGTTAGAATCTTCACCCTTTTTAATACCTGGGCTCAAATATGCCCTTGTCAAACCAGCTCCCTTTTACCTTTCGCCATTTACTGAGAAATTTGTATCGTTGTCAATGGTCGTAGATACCTTTTCAAAAAGTCAGTCTTTTCTGTCTCTCCATTTTGTCAGTATGTGCTTTTGAAAAGTATTTTTTTTTTTTTACCGCCCAAATTCATTTTCTATAATTTCTGAAGGATATTGATGGTATTAATGGTTGAGTAGTCCCACCATTCTGTACACATCACATCCTCCGCTTCAATCTCGGGTGACATAGATATTTCTTTGGAATACTCAGTGTCATTAGTATATATATATATATATATATATATATATATATATATATATATATATATATATATATATATATAATATACTTAGGCATACTGCAGCCATAATTTTTTTTTTTTACTTTTACGATTTCTTTCATTTTTTTTTTTTTTTTTTTTTTTTTTCCTTGGCGCGGGGAGGGTCTCCACCGTCTGCTTTTTGAAATATATGCATGTTTATTTCATGAGTTTATCTATATACAAAAGAATACATATCAAGTAACAGTGTATGGCTTATTGAACTTTTTTTTTCAAAGCGTGACTAGTTCTCTCCTTACATTTAACATAGAATTTAAAACTTTTAGATCTTCATTCACCAAAAATTGATGTCTTTCACCCAACTTCATTCCTAACTTTTTTCTTTAGAAAGTTTCCCCTTGTGTGTGTGTGTATATATATATATATATATATATATATATATATATATATATATTTCTCCGTCTGAAGAATTCACAAGTTTGGAAACTTTTTTTTCAGTTTCTTTCGAATTCAGATAAAGATATTCTTGCTTTTCTGTCTTTGAAAATGTTATCATTACTTCTGGCATGAAAATATTGTAGATTCATTTAAGATTTTCAAAATTTTAAGATTCAATCAGTTGAAGTCTTTTCACCTCGAGGATTTTTTTTTCAGGGACCACAATCTGATTTTGACGATGTTTTATATAGAAATTCTTTTTTTCTGTATGTATTTAAAAAAAAATCTTTTCTCTTCATTCTGACTTGAGAAGGTGAAACCTTAAATAGTCGAATAAAAGAAAGTGTATGTCTCTTTATATTGTAAAAACTTTTTTTTTTTCTTATTTGGTTAATGTTGAAATGAGAACTTGAAATTTCTCTGTAAAATCTCTTTCATTTTATTATCTCGAAAGAGGCGGAGATGAATGAAGAAGAAGAAAAAAAAGACGACTTTGCCACTCATTTTAGCAAACAGGTTTTGTGCCTTACTCCACTGCTGCGAATTTTCTTAACATGAATTGATTGCTGACAATCGTGCCGGCTCGGTGATCGAGGTAGTTGCACGTTCGCAATCAGCTAGGATTGAAAACTATTAACATCAGGATTTCAAATGTTGGTTTTTCAAAACAGTCTGACCCTTTGCACTTGACACATTGCTAGGAAAACTGAATTATACCAGAGTATAAAACAAACTTTAAAAAAAAAAAAAAAAAACTATTTACATTCTGACTATTATCCTCATCTTTGTTGTTGTCATAATAACGTTTCGGCGGTTGTGCCTTCATCAGATATATATTGATCTGGGTAAACCTCAATGAATTCTGAATTGAACCCTTTATTTAATCTACGAGTGTAGACTGTTCTCGTTTCACTGCCCATGTCTAGGGAAATTTCATTTAGTTCTTATTTTTAGTATTGCTCAGTTATTGCGCGTTCCGTTTCCACTGACTGCCTGAACCAGGGATTGAACTCACAATTACCATGAACAGGCAAGCAATAACTGAGTCGTACTAAATATAAAAACCAGATATCAGTAGACATGGGCAGTGGAACGGGAACAGTCCACGTCCGTAGATTAAATAAAGGGTTTAGTTCAGAATTCCCTGTAGGTTATCCAGATTGATGTACATCTGATGAAGGCCGAAGGGTATAACGGCCGAAACGTTGTGTTAACAACAATAAAACTCCTCATCCCAAAAATGCTGACAGAAAGAACAAATTAAGCAAAAGAATTCGTAAATCCTCTTTTGGTTGGTTGGGTTTTATGGCATATCAACCACTGTAGGTCATTTAAAGCCAAATTAAGTTATGTGTATATATATATATATATATATACACACACACCTATACATATTAAATATACAGTACTATTAAACGTATAGCTGGCAACATTATTTTTCTGAAAACATTATCTGAGGCCTTGCTGTTGGACGTAGTTTATCGTCATACCTAGGACGCAAATCCTCTTTTAGACGGGTGTAGAAAAGCTTCTTTTTAAAGTCCTTAGGATATGGTTTAAATCATTTTATTACTGGACATTTTAGGAAGACGTTTATTGCAATTATTCGTGTATAATACGCACACTTAACTTTGGGCTACGAAATTCTATGAAAAAAAAATCCTGTCTATCATACGTATGAACTTTTTAGAATTTTTAGCAACTAAATTGAACCTTTTTTTTTTTTTTTTTCAACTTTTTGATTCGGTTCGTATCGATTAAAAATAAGACTTTCTATAGTCTCTAGTGGGTTTTCAGATTCGACCTTTCCATGGTATTTAGAACAATTACACATAGTCACGTGATTCATAACAAACTGACGGTAAAATAAGTTTACGCGAGGAGAAACAATATTCCAATAGCGTTTAACGGTTTCTCTGAAGCGGCGTAAAAACAGGAGTGGACTTTACTGTTGTTTCCTTTGTGAGGAAGAAGGACAAGATGACTTTGTGGACGACATCAAAGATGACAACATAAACGAAACTGTCATGACATCTGATATTTAATGAATATAAATCATAGCTAATTCCAAGACTGCAAAATACGCGTGGAAATTAGGTTATTGCATCGCGTTAACTATTTGAACTTAAAAACTTGAACCAAATAATCAATCATAACTATGAATTTAGGTCATTAAAGAAGAGGGTACAAATAAAACGATTTAAAATTGACAAGTTTTTCCATTTAACTGAAGCAAACGTTAATCGCATGAGAGCACTACCGCTTCTTCATTCTTTCTTTCTCTACTTTTTCTCTTTTCTTCTGTTTCTTTTCTGTGTCTTTCTTCTTTCTTTTCTTTTCTCTTTTATTCTCTTTTCTTCTTCTTTTCTTTTTTTTCTTTCTTTCTTTTCTTCTTCTCTTCTTTCTCTTTTATTCTCTTTTCTTCTCTCTTCTTTTTTTCTTCTCTCTTCTCTTTTCTTCTCTCTTCTCTTTTTTCTTCTCTCTTTTCTTCTCTTTTTTCTTCTCTCTTTTCTTCTCTTTTTTCTTCTCTCTTTTTTTTTCTTCTCTTTTCTTCTCTTCTCTCTCTCGCTTTATCTCTTTCGATTTGCTTGAAGAATGAAATTGTTCTCTATTTTCTAATAGTGATCGTAGTTGTTTGAGATCAAATAAATGCTGGTTTTCATGACAGGCACTTGAAAAATTGGTACAAGGCATTTCTTCTTCTTCCATAAGTTTTGTCCTTAATGTTCAGATCGTTTAATTATATTATAATTTATTCCATACATCTTTTACTATGCCTAGCTTAGCACAGTGCAAGTGGTGTGGGTTTGCTTCCTTAAGAAATATATATTTGTTTTTTTTTTTTTTTTACCTAAGTTAGAACAGCGATTTCTGACATCGCATGAAAATGTGTTACTGCTTCGGCCACGACATAAGCCAATTATTTATTTTGGCATCCTTGTGGCATTTAATAAATTGTAAACCACACACGCATCTTTTAATTGGTAAATAAAATATACAATTTAATGAAAGTTAATGAAGTTGAATGGTAAGCTTGGAATTGCCCCAGCGCAACTAACAAAATGATTTTGCTACAGCAACTCTGCAACGTTACATAGATTTTTTACGGCTTATCAACCTTTTACAGCTTATTTAAAGCCGGAAAATATTTTTAAGTTGTAAGAATTTTTTTTTGGTGGGGGAGATAATCTGGATTTACTGGTACAAGTCGTACTAATTAACCCATAGCTGGCGAACAGATGCGGATTCATACCTTCGCCGAGTAAATATAACAAACTCAGCTCTCCAACATCAAATTCCGGGACGTTATTTATTACATTACCGCACACCCATGCTTACAGCACCAGGCGCAACGTTGCTCAACTTTGATGATCGTATGAGAACTAGTGTTTCAACGTGATAAGCCTGCAACGTTACCTTTTAGTTTCATTACTTATATACTTTTTAGACTGCACAAGCTGCAGAAAAAGCGTTGCCTTGTATTGACTCCCACGGTGCAGCAACAGAATTTTGCACCAGAATTTGTACTTGTTTTCTGGAATGAGGCCAGGTAAAAAAAATACAATAGATTTCATAAAATTGATTGAGTATAAATCCCCTGTCATCGTCATTTTCCAGTGGGGGGATGCTTGTCACTTTTTTTTGACCCTGGTTCCTTACTTGGAAAATAGTTGATTGCAATGTTACAGTAACGCGTCGTGACATCGTCATCCCCATTCCCCCTCCCCCAAACCAAAATACAACGAATATGCAACGGACAGTTTTAGAAACTGCATTACGGGGAAAAAGTAGCATGATAGTCAGAACATAAGAGTACCCATATCGGCCGAAATAATGAATTCCTGAAAATTGGCTGCTACTTGGCCGAAACGTTGTGTCTTTAATTAATAACATCTATATTAAAGATAATAATTCGGAAAAAATGTCGAATAAAGTCAAAGACAATTCCTCATCTCAAGAACCGAAAACAAAATTTTCAACTTAAAAAATCTTTTCTATAACGACAGCATTGTATAGAAGGGGAATTCGTTTTCGCAATGAAAATTAAGTGTGAAGTTTGAAATTTCGTGCGATATTAAAAATATATTTATTACTTAGAGACTGAATCTTTAGATTTAAACATACAACACGGTATTTAAAATTATTAATCATATCAAATTTTAAATTTTATACTCTTACAATTACCCTAAAATTATATTTACCTTAAAATTTAAATTTCTTTTACGTTTTTTTTTCCTCTCTCTCAACAAGAACGGCACCACCAAATGAAAAGGGGAGGAGGTATTAACTCAGATGAAAGGTTAAATCAGATCTTACCCTTTAAAGATTTATTTTTCAGAGCGCCCACGTCGGCAATGCCGTGGAAAAATTGCCAAAGTCCGTTGGGCACTTCCCCTTTTGGTGGGTGCCTCAGGTGCCGGACAATAAACCCAACCTCCTACCGGTGGAGAGATATCTTACCTTTTAAAGATCCTTTTTATGTTATTTTATCTGATCCTCTCATAAAATGAATATTTTTAGATCTATTATCTTACTGTGAATATTTTTGTGTTGATTTTAAATACACCATTTTTCTCCTAGCTTGCACTTTATTTGTGTGTAAATTTTAGATAAGCTAATGTTACCGCTGGGGACAAAAGCCAAACTGAAAATTATTTATTTTCAAAATTAATGGCTGTTGTACTGATTGTAGACAAATGACAGCTCGGTTCAAAATCATTGTCATTGGTTGAGGCCAAAGCAGACAAATTTACTCTTCTGTTTAGGCTTCACTTCTAAGAAAAAGGAAGAAAGACATTCCAAATCCCTCCGTTAAAAAAAAAAAAATCTATTTTAACAGTAGTAATGGCTACTTCCATAATTACAACTGATTTTCTTATCTCCATCCTTAAAGAGTTAACCCTGATTGTAGTTTTTATTTTTCCGTCATCTTTGTCCAGTTTCTGTTTCCTCTACACTAGAAAACAATAACCCACCTACACACCGTTAGTATCTCCGACATGCAAAACTGCCCCTTGTTACATTATTCCCCTTAATTTGTGCTATCATCTTTTCGACACTGCTGCTGTTCTGGTGGTTTTTGATTGATACTGGCAGCTGGAGTTGGCTGTACCTTTTGATGAAAGAGAGAAGAAAGATGTATTCGTAATTGAACATCTAAAAGTTCGTGTGCTTCGTGAGTAAGATAGAAATAGTATTCACAGCCTTTTGAAACCCCTGACTGCTCAAATCCCGGCCCTCCTTGGACACACCTCGTTAATTATGGGTTCTTAGTCCGCATAGTGAATGAGGCGAGAGAAGAAACAGCACGTGGACGCCTTTATTGGCTAGATTGTCCTCGGCGTTTTAACTAAGTAGTCATTTTTTGAGTCGGAAACAAAACACAGATTTGCTTCACGCTTCAATGGCCGCACATTTCTTTGTAGATGAGCGGGCATTGTAGCCTAGCCTCTTGCTGCTGTTTCTTCATCCCGTAGGCATCAGGTCTCGTTTTTTAGTCGAGGTCAGCGCTGCATAAGAAACTAAATCAGTGGGGTGGGATTGGGATCACTTGATTTCCGTATAGCCATTCATTTATAGTAACGTTGACAATATAAAAACCCTTTTTCCATATTGTGGTTTATTTTATAAATTTATTTATTTATGTTGCTTTTTGGATTTGCTTGTCGATTTACGGCTTATTCTTTCTGGACATATCCCCCCTCCATTTTTTTTTTAGAAATTTTATTGTTTTTACATTTATGCTTTTCTTTATTTAACATAATTTATTTCCCATCACATTATCCCCCCCTCTCGCTCATTTGCCTTTGCCTTTTGTCCTACGCTCTTTGTCCTCATTTTTGCTCCCATATCCCACATCAATCCTAACTGCGTCTTTATTTTTCTTTCTCCCTACTCCAATTCATTCTTCGTTATTTTTTTTTTATCCTCCTTGTTCATTCGTCTTCGTTTCATTCTTGTCCGTTTTTTTTTTTATTCTCCTTCTTTGTCGATTTTATTCTCATTTTCGTTCGTTGTCACTCCTTGTCGGCTTCTTTTTTTTTTTTTTTAATTTCCTTCGTTCGTCCTTCCTTGTTTTATTTTCAAATTTCAGTCGTTGTCTTTTTTTTTTTCTTCTTACCTTTTGCTTAATTCTCCTTCCTCCCCCTTCTCTGTGATTTTTTTTCTTTCATTCTATTCTCCTCCTTCCTGTACATCTCCCATGATGATCTTAATTTTGTTTTCAAATTCTGGATTTCTTTCTTTTTTTTTTTTCTTTGACCTACGTGATCTATCCCACCTTTTCTTTCATTTTTTTTTTGTTTGTTTTAAACCTTCTAAACACTTAAGCAAATAAAAAACAAAACAAAACATTAGGCTACCCCCCCCCCCATCCATGTCTTTTTATGTAACATTCTTCTTTCTTTCTTTCATAAATGTTTCTCTTTTTCAGATTGGCTTCAACTTTTTACAATTCTGTCTTGATTCCCAAACTTTAAGAAATATTTCTAAGGCGTATAAAGTAATTAGTTTTCGATCGTTTTTGTTCGACGACGATTTTGGAACGGGATAGTAATTTCAACTTGTAATTAGAGTCACTTATCGATATTGAGTTTAACTGTTTCTGACGCACAGGCCCAGATTTTGTGCGCAGAGTTATAATAGGACTTACTAACAGCCATAACGATTTGCGGGATGAGCTTTCTGACCATTGATTCACGGTGTCACTCAATTGCCATAGCCTCATACCAACCTATCCTTTGAGTTACGATTAAGTTTCAGAAATGATTGAAGTTTTTTCTTAGTCTGTTCATTATATATATATATATATATATATATATATATATATAAATCTCCAAATGTAAAAGAACGAAGAGAATATAAATTCAAATGTTTCTTCATTTATCACTTTTATGCATGTGACGTGTTTTTTTTTTTTTTTTTTTTTTTTTCTTGATTTTGGGGTTGTGTTGAACAGTCAAATCCATTGGTGCAAAATGCAAGACAATATTTTTTATGTGAGTAGTTACGAGAAGATATTCTTTCTCCAAACATCTGTACTATCGGGTTACGAGGCGAGATGGAAATGGACATTTCTGTCAGTACCTCATTAGTAAAATGTGTCTAAATTTTGATGATTGAAACTTCAAACTTCCAAACCCTACGGAACACGATACTAGACTGTTTTTACGTAGATGTTAAAAAAAAAAAACTCTTGTTTCTTTGGTTTTTACTGTAGACATCAGGACGTGTTTCTTACCCTACACCTTTTAGCACATTGAGAAGATATCGTCTTTTCTCTCTCTCTTCCCCTTTTTTTCTCTCTCTCTTTCTTTCGCCCTTTTTTCTCTCTCTTCCCCCTTTTTTTCTCTCTCTCTCTTCCCCCTTTTTTCTCTCTCTCTCTTCCCCTTTTTTTCTCTCTCTCTCTTCCCCCTTTTTTCTCTCTCTCTCTCTCTCCCCTTTTTTCTCTCTCTCTCTCTCTCCCCTTTTTTCTCTCTCTCTCTTTCTCCCCTTTTTTCTCTCTCTCTCTTTCTCCCCTTTTTTCTCTCTCTTTCTTTCTCCCCTTTTTCTCCCTCTTTCTCCCCTTTTTTCTCTCTCTTTTTTCTCTCTCTTTCTTTCCCCTTTTTCTCTTTCTTTCTCCCCTTTTCTCTCTTTCTTTCTCCTTTTTTCTCTCTTTCCTTTTTTTCTCTCTCTTTTCCTTTTTTCTCTCTCTTTCCTCCCCTTTTTCTCTCTTCTTTCTTTCCCCCTTTTCTCTCTCTCTTTCCCCTTTTTTTCTCTCTCTCTTTTTTCCCCCTTTTCTCTCTCTCTTTCCTTCCCCCCTTTTTCTCTCTCTCTTTTTCTTCCCCCCCTTTTTCTCTCTCTCCTTTTTCCCCTTTTTCTCTCTCTCTTTTCTTTCCCCCTTTTTCTCTCTCTCTCTTTCCTTCCCCCTTTTTTCTCTCTCTCTTTCCTTCCCCCCTTTTTCTCTCTCTCTTTCCTTCCCCCTTTTTCTCTCTCTCTTCCTTTCCCCCCCCTTTTCTCTCTCTCTTTTTTTCCCCCCTTTTCTCTCTCTTTTCTTTCCCCCCTTTTTCTCTCTCTTTTCTTTCCCCCCTTTTTCTCTCTCTCTTTTTCCCTTTTTCCCCTTTTTTTCTCTCTTTTCTTTTCTTTCTCCCCTTTTTCTCTCTTTCTTTCTCCCCCTTTTTCCCCTTTCTCCCCTTTTTCTCTCTTTCTTTCTCCCCTTTTTCTCTCTTTCCTTCCCCCTTTTTCTCTCTCTTTCCTTCTCCCCTTTTCTCTCTCTCTTTCCTTCCCCCTTTTTCTCTTTCCTTCCCCCTTTTTCTCTCTCTCTTTCTTTCCCCCTTTTTCTCTCTCTCTTTCCTTCCCCCCTTTTTTCTCTCTCTCTTTCTTTCCCCCCCTTTCTCTCTCTCTTTCTTTTTCCCCCCTTTTTCTCTCTCCCCTCTCCTCCCCCCTTTTTTCTCTCTCTCTCTCTCTTCCTCCCTCCTGCACTGTTTTTCTCTGTACCATTTGCCTTCAGTATCTCCTGTGAGTGTCAGATTTTCTAAGCCTTCTTTCCTCATTATGTGTCCTCTCTCTTTCACGCTAACCTCTCTTTCTCACGCTCCTCTCTTTTCTGTTTCTCCTTTCTTTTCTCTCTCTCTCTGTCACACACACTTCTTTTTTCCCCTTTTTCTCTCTAATATACTTTCAATTTGTCTTCTTTTTCTTTTTTTTATTGCAGAACAACACCTGACCTCTTTTTTGCATAAATTTGAAAACTGAAGATTTTCATGCACTTTGTCTATTCATTCAACTTAGTGATCACCATTTTTTTCAAACGTCATGACCACTTCCTTTGAGGTACTGACTTCTCCAGTCAGGATTTAATTGAAGAAGCCTTCAATGAATTTATCGGTTCTATATACAAGTTATTTTTTTATTTGTTTCTTGTTTGGGAGGGACTTTACAAGATGGAATCAATATAGAGAGGCCGAGGTGGAAGAATTTTCTTTCTTTTTCTTTTTCTGTTCAGTCTTCATTTTTAACTTGATTTTACAGTTGCATTTTGTATCGTAAATAATAGCTTTCACTTTTTTTTTTTATCTATGTTGCTTAAAAAAAACTCTGCATTTGCAAATGGTACCCTGTCACTAGTGCAAATGTTTTCTATTTGTATTTATTTTTGTTTTGTCGCCATTTGCTACAGTCTATAAAACTTCTTTTATTTTTTTTGCCTTTATTGCTTTAGACTTCTGATATTAACATTTGTCTCGGCAACTGCAGTATCAACTGTTTAACAAATTGTCGATGAAACCAGTTGCAAGTTGCTTGCATGTTTTGTTGTTTGATAGGTGAATTATCCACAAATTTGACAGCGTTTGTTACTTAATGCAAAAGGATTTGATAAATGCATCGAAGTTAAAGAATAACAACTGTGATTCGGTCTGTGAGAACGACAGCCAAGTTTTTATCACTTAGGAACTTTCATAGAATATTCCCAAGAAAAAAAATCTAAAATGAATTGTCTGTTTTTGTTTAATCGTAATAGAACGTGATTTGGCATTAGAGAAATTAATTGATAATGATGGATTTAAGAACATTCATTTTAAGAATATTGGTGTAAGGGAAAGCTGTCTAAAGACATTTGGCTAAGGAATACTTGTCTAATATTTTTTTTTAATAAATTAATAAATTTATCATACCTTGAATCAATTAGCAATATTAATGCAATTATTGGTGAAATCCCTTCGCTAGTAGACATAATTATAAGCATTATACTACTAATAATCCACTGAATGATGAGATCCTTATGTATAAAATGGATATGGTATATTTTTTAATTCAGCTAGTACTTTTGAATGCTTCACGCATTCATCTTGGGCTGTATTTTTTCCTTTAGAATCAAAACTGGAAGACGAAATAAATGTATTTTTCCGACCGAAAGATGTTTTAAGAATGAGCAATTTATTAACGGTTATGTAGTGTTGGAGCGTGCAGGTCGCAATGCTAAAGTTCAAATATTTTGAGAGAGAATTTTTATGAATTTTGTAATTCATGAATTTTTTTTTATAAGTGTTTTTTCAGTTAATATGACATGAACTAAGTAGATAGTTCAATTAACAGAGTGATATGTCTTAATAGTTTTTTTTTCTCAGGAAAATATATATATATATATATATATATTTTAAATGTTTTATTCAGGGGATGCACATGTTTGAATAGGCATCTTTGATTTATATAAAAATAAAGTTGTGCTCTTTATTAGGGTTTGAGCTTGCCCACCACCTTCTATAAAGCAAACCATCGTATATATTAAAATCAATTATGAATAATTTTTAGGGTGTATTGTAATCTGAAAACTTAACTCGCATATCAAGAATACCAATGTAAAAATTGGTGTTTCATTCAAATATTTTGAAATATAAAACCTCTAGCTGTAATTAACCCAATATTTCTTTCAATCAATTGTTCTTGTTCTCTCTTTAAAATATTTTTTAGTTCACATTAGAACTGCAAATGAATTATGGGTAATTTCAATTTAGTGTCTTGTTCTAACCACTTGTGATTTTTTTTTTGTTTTTGTTTTTTTTTTGTTCAAGGAACATTGAAAATTTTCTCTGCAGAAAGGTAAAACCACCCTCCCCAAAATTTAGACTATCTATCAAATAAATGCTCAAATATAAATGAGCAATATTCATTTTTTAAAAATAAATTCACCCCAAGCAGGGTAACAGCACCACTAAGACATAAGGGGGTTATTGATGGTGAAAGGGGATGAAAAAAACTTTAGAATGAACTGGAAACCCAATCCTAAAGATCAGGGAGGAGTATGAACCGGATGATACATGAAACTATCTATCCCTTTTAGAGAGAAATAGAATGAATTTATCAACAACAAAAAAGGAGAGTTCATGCCTTTGCTTGAAATTACATCATAAAGAACTATTGGAACTGTTAGGTAAGCTTGGTAAAATTTCAGGCAGAAAATGAGAAGTATAGTTTTAAGTAGATTTTAGAAGAAACCAAAAACCCAATCCTAAACAGGAAACAAAGGATAAACCTAAAGATCAGGAGGAGTGCGAACCAGGTGATACTAAAGTATCCCTGAACCAAATAAATTCTTATGGATGGTGTTTTAGCCAGCAAACAACTGAATGTGTCTTCCTGATATTATGCATTATCCATAGTATAGACTGATCAAAGAGAATCTGTTGTATTTGGTATTGCGGGAATTTCGATATTAACCTTTTTATCCAATACACAGTGGAGCATTTTTGTTCCACTGTTCATGCAAAGGGACATAACTCATAGTAGTTAATTAATCCCTGTGATACACCTTTTTGTTTCTCTCTCTCTCTCCATTGATCCAGAGTAAATTCCATGATTGTTACATCATAAGAATTGGGTCATGTCTCAACACTTTTTCCTCACTCAGCTATCACTCACAACAGTCAAGGGGTGAAATTATGGTACCTAAATTCCTACAGGGCATAAAATTGTGTTTAAATATATCTCCTTACCTGATAGTCATGAGTTTAAGTCTCTACGCCAGGCAGTAAAAGTCATAGTACAATTAGTTGTTACAAGAAATCCCTTAGCATTGACAGCATGAAAAAAGAGTTTAGCTTGAAAAAGACTGCTACTAAATACAAAATGCCTGGCAAAAAGGCTGTTAAGGACAACAGCTGAAATATTGAAATTGTAACAATTAAGATATTTGTTTAAATAAATCTAGGGCAGGTTTTTTTGTTTTATTGGGTTTTTTTTTCATTTATTTTAGAAAATCAACATTGCACTCTATGTAAAAGCTGGTATCATAAGTACCGACACCAATAATTAGATTCGTGACTTTTACCAATTTTTGAGCATTTAAAGATAGTTTGAAAAAATGTACAGAAATATACTTTAGTTTTGCTTACAAACTGACTTCAAAATTTTACTATTTCAAGAATAAACCCAAATAAAGTTGACATATTTTGTATTAGATCCATTAACTAGAAAATATATTCAGTCCAGAATTTTAATTATAAATCATCACAAGCAAAATATGCATATTTTTACTGTATTCAATAAGTAAAAAAAATGTGAAAGATTACAGAATCAGCTACTCAATGAATAAGTTTTCTTTAGACCATAATTCACAAAAAATAGATAAATGTGTATATAACACCATAATACTGCTGGGCACAAATTATCAGACAAAATGTTTTAAATTTGCATTGTTTATTGAAAACTAAAATGACTGCACTAAATCAATAAATCAAATATAGCTAAATTGTTCAGTACAATTTCCCTTTGAAGTAAATGAAGGTCTTATTTGATGGTACAATGATTTAGTAATAATGTGTGTGTGCCTTGCATCTTGACCATATACAATTTGTAAATTATAAATTATATAAGGCTTTCCCTGATCACCGGAATTAAATTCCAATGCTACGATTTTTAACCTAAACTTAATCTTTTAAATTCCTTTTGTCAAAAAAAAGGTGACGATTTGGAAATATATGTCAGACACCAAGTTTCAAATTGAGTCCAATATGACAGTTCCAAAATCGACCTGCCCTAATATTACAGGACTAATGCATTCTTTTGGATATTAAGTCTAAAAAGGATTGATTTTCAGTTCATACGTTTTATTAATTAAAATGTTTTCTTTGGTGTGACATGTAAAAATAAACTGTTTATTTGGAGAGTCTTTTTTCTTTTTTTTCTTTTTTATCGAAAACTGGTACGAAGCTGCCATTATAAACCCTATGTCAAAACTATTTGATCGAATTTAAGCAATGTCAAGCCATAGATGGATGACCATTTGGAAATACCATATGTGGTACGCTTGGATGTGCAGAGGGTATAATGGCTAATGGCTCAGAATTGTTAATTGGAGAGCTTAGTTTCAATTCCTGTTTGGTTCATTATATTCACTTAGGCACAAATACTCTTGGGAAAGGTATGAATCCACCTCTTTTCTCCCCAGCTATGGGTTAATTAGTATCACTAAATCATTATTACCTCCAAAGAAAAAAATCCTCACAATCTATTTTCTGGCTTAAAATAGCCTGCAAAGGGTTGATAAACTGTAGAAAATGAATCATTTGATGTTGAATATAAGACTTCTAAGACACGCCACTGATGTCTTTTGGGATAATGGATAGAAGAGCTTGATGAGGACATTAAGAACTCTTCATCCCAGAAATGCAGCCAGAAATTTAGTGTTCTGTTATTGTTGTACAAATTGATGGTTATTTGAAAACTATTAAAGAGGGTGAGGAATTTAAAACCTGTTTTTGTTTCTTTTGTCTGATTGTTTTCTTGATTCTGCTTTAAAAATAAGGATACAAGATTTACCCCATATCTTAAATCTTAGAAAAAGCTGTGAAAAGGCTCTTTTTTATGTTTAAGGTGAGAGAAATTTTGTAATTTAATATTTATGTGTATTTAAGGAAGGCTAAATATTTTCATTGTGAAAACGTCTGAAATATGGCCAACATTATTTTTAAGTTCATAAATTTGAATGATATATGAAGAACTTATTTATTTTCTAATTAGTACCTGTATTGATAAAGTTAATCAACTAAAAAAAAAATTAAAACTTTGTATACTTGCAATGGGGGTGTTTATATTTTTCTGGAAAAGTATTTTGGAAAAAAAAAGAAAGAAAGAAGAAAAAATTGGTTGTGAATTTCTGGCCACCATATATTTTAGTTTTCCTGATCAAATTGCAAATATACAAAAATAGATTCGTTTTGACTATTTGAAATATTTGCATAGGGGTTTTTTTAACACTTTATCATTAATTAATACACAATTATGGATTGTCAAATAATCATTAAAGTTGACATCAATTTTCTTCATAATTTAGCAAGAAAGACACCTAGTTTTGAATCGCAGCACAGCTTAAAAATCTTTTACTCATTCTCATAACCATTTTAAACCCTCTACCTTGAATGGCCCATGGGCCTTGTTTTGGGTTAAGTTTAGTATAAAAAAACTTTTAGAATCTAGAAGCTCATATTGTTTGTTTGAAAATAAATTATCTTTTAATTTATAACCAGTAGTCTATCTTTTTAATCTATCGGATTTTATAAAACTAAGTAGAACAAATCATTTTCATATTATAATAGGAGTATAAAAATAAATTTAATTTTTAAAGTATACTTTTGCTCATTGCATTTATTTTTTGATTTTGTATAAAAAAAATTATTGTGCACCCAATAAAGTCATTTTTAAATTATTCTGATTTTAACATTTATCAAACTATAGGAAATTCTACAAAACAAACAAAAATGAGAAAAATTGATTGATTTATTGATTCTGTTAATTGATTCCAGTCAGAATTATTTAATAATCAATTAGAAAAATTTCAAATATGTAAAAATTCTATTTAAAATGTTCATATTCAAAAATAGCATTAAATTTAAAATAACAATTTTTTCTCAGACATGTTTTATTTAAATAAAATAAAATGTCACTATCAGCAAAATGAATTCCAAAATCACCCTGAAAAATTACAAGATTTAAAAAAAAGTATATGTTTAATGATTTTTTTGATTATTTTTTTTTTTTTTTTTTTTTTTTTTTGTTCCCGATCAAATCTGAAAAAATGTTTTATTAAATAAATTATGCAAACACTATCAACAAAAATTATTTTTTGACTTTATTATTATAAAGTTCTTTATTATTTTTGAAGTTCTGGTCAAATTTTCAGTTATTCACAGTTGATATTGCATAATTTTTTCTTACTGATTTTTAGGGATTTTTGTTTATGTAACTGTAAAAAAAAAAAAAAAAAAAACCCCAAAAAAAGCAATTGAGCACAAATTTAAAAACACGCATGATGTATTGAAATGGTGTGGATAAAACTAAACGCAAAAAAAAAAAATCTCCTCCACAATGGATTCTAAAATAAGGATATTTATTAATAAGTACTGGAATTTATTTTTTTTTTTTTTTTTTTTTTATTATCAAAAGTGTGCGTACATTTTGGTGATACCTGATCTATTACATACCATTGTATTCTAAGCACTACCTCCAAACGCACCAATCTGATTGAGAGCCCCAGTCAGTGCTTTGTGACCTTGCTATCTTATCAACATTTACTTTTTTCGACCTACATTTTATATAAGTTACAAATTAAAGTAAACGCAACTAACTATTAAAGAATGAAAATTTTAACAGGTCAAAAAACTGTTTTTTTTTTTTTTTTTTTTTTTTGTTTTTTTGTTCCAATCTGTTAATTTTTTTGCACATCCTAAATCTAAAAAAATAACACTGTATAAAATTCACTATTTTTTATCCATAATGTTGAATGATTTAAAGTTCTTCAACTTTATGTTGATGTTAAAAATTGCCGCTAAACATTTATTTGATTTATTTAAGATGGAAAGTCTTATGACCTGTTCTTAATTTGCATTTAGATACATTGGATTCATTTTCAATTTTTCTAGTTGAATTGTTCACCTATATTGCATATGATCCATTATTGTACATAATTAGATTACAATAAATATTTTTTTTTGTTTTTTTATGAATACTATCTAGTGAAAACTGAGATGTGGCGGGGAATGTATCATAGATTCAGTGGGGGCCCACAAAACCTTTACTCTGGCCCTGCCTGGTGCAAAATATATTTTTATGGAAAATTCCATTTTTATTATCTGTAAAGTAAAAGAAATACGTTTTCGTCATTTTTACATAAATCTACATTTTTATTTTTGGTAAATGTTAAGATTACTTTTTCTTCTGTGAATAGAAAAACATATTCCATATGACGTTTTGCAAAAGATTTAATGAAAGTAGAAGTCTGGTATAATTCAATAATTTTAATTTAAAATGAATTATACCACATAAGGAAGGGCTTTATCGTAAAATGTCTGAACTTTTAACCCTTACTCTATGTAGTTTGATTTTGTAGTGAATTATTTGTTTTTATATCCAGTTTGTGAATTCTTAGTGTTGATACATTCATTGTGATTTACTAGTTTCGTACGAGAAGTTATTTATTTATTTACCAAGAGTAGTTTAATAAAGCACCCATCAGTAAGGATTGAACTTGCTTCTTCAGTAAATAAACAAGGATTTGTATAATGGGACACTCCTAATTGATATTAGACACTGACTCATTTGCTCTTTGTATACTTCAGAATAGGTTTTGCCTATCACTTGGTTCATACTTCTCCCTGGTTTTTTGAACAGTAGTCAAGGTTTATCCTTCCTTTTAGGTTTAGGATTGGATTTCTAGTTCCTTCCAATGTCTTTTCATTCTCTTTCACTCCCAGTAGCTCCTTACATTTTATTGGCATCATTTCCTTGCTTGGGGAGAATTGATTAACAAAAAACGTCTATATTTGAGTTCATGGTTTCGAATCTAGATTTTAAAACTGAATAAGCATTTTCTAACTTGAAAGACTGGTGCAGCACTGTCTTCCGTCCCTAATTTCATACTACTTTTGTACTGGACTACACTAATCTTAGATACACGAATATGAAGTTGTCTTTCTCTCTATTTTTACACCTTGGCTGCGTGATTCGTAACCTGTTCTGCAAATCTAAGGAAGGAAGATGCCTCACAAACTTGTTTAAGTCGTAAGATGTTTGCCCATATTTTTCTTTCTTTTTTTTTCTCCAGTAAACGAATTATTATTAGCATTGGTTCAGGACAGTTACGCTCCGACCTGCATTTAATTCTTGTTAAAAAAAAAAAAAAAGTACTATTGACACTAGTGCTGAAAGGCATAATGAGTCACTTATTCAAGAATTTCTACTTCTTAATATATAGTTAGATTTGCCTGAGGCTTCGAATGGACCGCAAAAAAGAGACGCTACACATGTCTTTCTTTCTCTCTATATTCGTATGGGTAGATCTTCGTCTTTCATTCAGTCTGACAAGGTGTCTCTTCTCTCTCGCTCTCTTTTTTACATCAGATATTTGAATTTTTTTTCTTTCCATTTTTTTTTTTTTTTTCATCCTGCCCTTGATGAACAAGCTAACCGAAGCAAGCAGTGCAAAGACGTCGTGTAAAAACTCTAGGCGCAACCTCTTACATGTTCTAGAGCAGCTAATCTAATCTACCTACTGAACGAATCTTTACCTATTTCCCCTCCCGACACTTTCGTTATTTACTCCCTGACTCAACGTAGAAACATGTTTTCCTCACCTAAACAAAAAGGAAGAGGAAAAAAAAAAAAAATGAAACTCAAGCAGACCATTACTGAAATGACAATTGCTTCATACCTCTTAACAATCCAACCATTCTTGTTTTTGATATTAAGCTTAACTTAGTCTGGCGCAGGGCCAAGGGGTATGAGGAGGCCTGTTCCTAGAAAGGGAGTTCTCCATCCCCTGGAAATTATTTGCCCCCTCTCCTTGTGAAAAATAAAATTGACTAATTTTAGTATACAAATACTTACTCGCTGCCAATTGACTCCCCCCAATTATGGTGACAGACTTGAATCTACTTGCCTGGAAAGTCAGAATACTGGATTTTATATGGGCTTGAGCACCAGCCTCTGGCACTGATGTAAATCTCAACTATCTTAACAGCTTGTTGTCTAGTCTGGCACAAATAAGCGGGAATGAGATTGTAATATCAAAATTTTCCAAGGAAGGGCATTCACACCTCTGATTTTTAAACTTGTGTCAGTGAAAAATATAAAATTCTTCTCTTAAATTTAATCAATTTTTTTTAATCTCTTTTCTTAGTTAGGGTAAAAAAAACAAAAACAAATCAGGTTTTCTCTTAACGTGGTATCCCCTCCCAACCACTTGCCTTTTCTATGAAATTTTATTGCTAAACTAAATGACACCCAGGTGCATACTTCTTGAAGGCTTTGTAAATGCTACCCAGGTACATTCTTCTTCTTGAAGGCTTTGTAAATGCTACCCAGGTACATTCTTCTTCTTGAAGGCTTTGTAAATGCTACCCAGGTACATTCTTCTTCTTGAAGGCTTTGTAAATGCTACCCAGGTACATTCTTCTTCTTGAAGGCTTTGTAAATGCTACCCAGGTACATTCTTCTTCTTGAAGGCTTTGTAAATGCTACCCAGGTACATTCTTCTTCTTGAAGGCTTTGTAAATGCTACCCAGGTACATTCTTCTTCTTGAAGGCTTTGTAAATGCTACCCAGGTACATTCTTCTTCTTGAAGGCTTTGTAAATGCTACCCAGGTACATTCTTCTTCTTGAAGGCTTTGTAAATGCTACCCAGGTACATTCTTCTTCTTGAAGGCTTTGTAAATGCTACCCAGGTACATTCTTCTTCTTGAAGGCTTTGTAAATGCTACCCAGGTACATTCTTCTTCTTGAAGGCTTTGTAAATGCTACCCAGGTACATTCTTCTTCTTGAAGGCTTTGTAAATGCTAAACATTCTTCTTCTTGAAGGCTTTAAATGCTACCCAGTACATTCTTCTTCTTGGCTTTGTAAATGCTACCCAGGTACATTCTTCTGGCCTGCCTGCTCTCCCCTCTCCCTTTTGCTGTTATATCCTGTGAATGTCAAATTTTCCAAACCTTCTTTTCTCATGATGTTCCAGAAATTTCAGCCATCTCCTTCTGATTCTAAGTACAAATGTCCTTACTGTTTCCATTTTCCTTAGACCTTCCTAATTGCTCATTTGTCTTGTCCATGGTGTTCTCAGCATCCTTCTGTAGAACAAGATTTTTGTTACTACAAGTCTCCTTTTCATCTGTGAGGAAAGCATTTTGTTGAGGTATCACCAAAGCTAAGCAATGTCTAACCCGACGAGTATTTAGATGGGTGACCATTTGACAATACCATGTGCTGTAATCTTAGATGTACAGGTAGCGTAATGGCTAATGACTCTGAATTGTTAATCAGAGAACCAAGTTCTAATTCCAGTTGGGTTCATTATATTCAGTTATATGCAAATACCTTTGGGAAAGTTATGAATCCACCTCTCCTGACCTCCCAGCTATGGGTTAATTAGTAAGACTTGTAAATCATTATCTCCAAAAAAAAAAAAAATTCTTAGAATTTAAAAATATAAATTATGCCCAAAATGAAAATAACACTGACATCTCATTTTAAAATATAAAAATATTTATCAAAATTACATAAAAAATATCTTGAAATACTAAAGAGTAAATTTATTCAATAAAATCATCATTGGCTTCAACCATGGCCTCCAGACAACTTTGTCCAGAAGAGTTGCAGGAGATTCCAGTCTCATTGTTTAAGTTGGTAAATGCTGCCATAATTCTTGCTTTCAGTAAACTTTGGTGTTACAAGGAGTTTTGTTGGTCCCTCTCTCAGCTGTACCTCACACATAATAATCAAGAGGCTTGCAGTCTGGGGAGTTAGGCGGCCAGATGTAAGGTTAATGTGATTGCAGAAATTGTCTGACAGCCATGATTGGGTTCTTCTGCTTGTGTGGCATAATACAGAGTTCTGTTGTCAGACATAGGGTCATCCAGCAGCCACCCTCTTGACCCAAGGTAGCACTTGATGTGGACCTCTGTGTTGGGTGTTCTTTTCTTATCAAAACAGAGTGAGTTTTCCAAGCTGTCATACTTTCGTAATTGCCATTAGACTCGTCCAACTCTTTCTGAATGCTCTGCACTGTCCTGAGATTGACACCCAAACACATTGAAATGTTCGTATTGGAGCTCAGGGCATGAAAGCCAAGCAGCACAACATGCTGTTTCCAAATTTCAGGCAGAGTGAATTGTCTTGGTGCTCTTTTTCTCATGGAGAGTGCCCAACTGATCCTAGTATACTGTGCAGTCAACAAAAACAAAATAATGCACATGCACAAAATTAAAACTGAAATGGTGACAATGTACCCATGAAAACCTGCATTTTCTGGTTTGAAATAACCTGTGAAGGATTGATTGGCTGTAGAAAATGAATCCGTCAATCATAAAAATGCTGAATGTGCTTTTGACAATGGGAGGAACAGTTCTGCCCAGCTGAATATCTTTGGTATATGGCGTTTTTCTTTTTTCTAATAAAACTTTGAAAATTATTTAACCCATGAGGAAATGACAAGAACTGATTTTTGCATTGAAAATGTGTGTGCATGTGTTTTGTTAAAAGAATCCTTTTTTTGTGTTGCTGGGGTCAAAACAAGCAATGTAGCATCTTGAGTGGTAGAAGCATTTAAGAATTAAACATTAAACAAAAAAAAATTAAGATATTGAACACATGCACAGATTTAACTGACAATTTTATCTTTTACTTATCTTAATACTAAATACATGCATTATATATATATATATATATATATATATATAGAGAGAGAGAGAGAGAGAGAGACAATAATCTGGAAATATCTTGATAGATAAATGTTTTTTATTTTCAAAATGGTTTAATATTTTTTGATACTATAAAGTGATTTGTTTCCATTCTCAGATTGAAAATAAACTAAGCAGAATAAATTCCTAAAGTTTACCTGCCTCTATAGAACCAGTTCCTGGAAATTTGGGATACCATTTGATATATATATATATATATATATAATTTCAAACATTATTATAGTGGATACATTGTATTTTAGATATTGTGTATAATGACTGTGCATTCTAGAAATCTTGGTAAAGAAAATGTGTTCTAGACTGGGATTGAGTCTGCAACTCCCTTTCTAGGGGAAACCATTCTTTGATCTGGTGTGTTTTACCGTTTGGCAACAGAGAATATCACAGCAAGCAAGGTCAAATTTTCCGTTGTTAAGGAGAACGCATCCCTATCACTCACATTACTTTTTCAAAAGCCATTCATTAATTACAAAATCAAAATGTAAACAAAGCAATTTCAAAAGAATTAATGGATTTATTTTACTCTGAGATTTTTATTACTTTAAACATTATTTTAGTGGCTACTTTGTATTTGAAATAGATTTCCACATTTGTAATTATTTAAGTGTGTATTATGACCATTAGTCTACATCATTAGTGGTTTCTGCTACAAAGTGAGACACAGCTTTGGTCTTTGATTGATGGGGGGAAGGATCACATTTTCTTTACTAAGTTTTCTTGAATTTCAATGTCCAAAATGTTGCAATAACAAGAAAGATGGAAACAATAGTCCACACGTAAATAGTGTAAGTAATGGTAACTCCTTGTCCCAGAAATTCAGACAGATATATCAAGTGTTGAATTATTTTTTGGATTTGTTGTTTTTTTTTGTTTGTTTTTTTATGGCTTATCAACCCTTTGTGAAATATTTAAAGCTGAATCCTATTTTGGGTTGTAAGAGGTTGCTTACAGTAACCAGGCTTCACAAGAAGTCCCTCGTCTAATTACAGACTGAACTTGATGCTGTTTAACTTTAATAGGATTAGATAGGTTTGCCTATCGTTTGGTTCACATTCCTTCCCAGTCTTTGGAACAGGAGTAGAAGTTTCATTCTTGTTCACTCTCAGATCCCCTTGCATCTTAGTGGCATTATCACCTTATTTTGGATGAATTGATTAAAAAAAAAAAAAAACAAACTCTGAGACTGAATGTTAACTGAGGCAAGAAGCAGTTCTTGGCTTTGGTCAAATCAGGCTGGGAAGTTCTTTGCCAATCCCACTTCAAAAAATATGACCAAACATCTTTTTTTTGTATTTATTTTTTAAAATTTTTTGTTAAGGATTTCTTCAGACTGGGAAATTTTTGGCAGTCTTTATGCATGCACACTGCATGTTATATTTGTGGAATTTATAATAAAAAGTTCCATTTAATGCCAAGCAAATTGTAGTTGTCTCCTTTGATTTCCATCCTGGGTATGACAGTAAACTACATCTGCGTCCTGGGTAAGACGATAAACTACATCCAACAGCAAGGCCTCTCATCAGGAGAACGTGGAACCATCTCTTAAATGCTGGTTTTCCCAGGTCCACTCTGACCTTGGGTGGTAGCACCTGTTAAGGTCCCAGCTGTGGGTAAATAGTTAACCCCCCAAACTGGGGTCAAAACACTATGAGAGTGTAAAAATAGGTTTTAATACCAGAAATGCTTTTTTTAAAAAAAAAAAAAAAATTATTACCAGTAATAAATTTTTTGAAGAAAAAATTATTACCAGCAATACATTATTACCAACAATATATTTTAGGCAAAAATAAAAAAAAAAATTACCAGCAATATTTAAAAAAAGAAAAAATATTATGAAGAATAAAAATTTTGTCGCCATTAAATAACCCATAAAACAAACCAAACCAAACTGATCCGGGGTGGTAGCACCTGTTAGGGTCCCAACTATGGGTAAATAGTTAACCCCTAAACTGGGATCAAAACACTATGAAAGTGTAAAAATAGGTTTTAATACCAGCAATACATTTTTGGAAAAATTATTATCAGCAATAAAAATCTTGTAGGCATTAAATAACCCATTAAGGTTGATATGCCATAAAACAAACCAAACCAAATCTTTGATTTCAAATTCCTGTTGGAAAGTGAGTATCATAAAGAAAATTCTTTTTCTAAAAGATTACAAATAAGAAATATCCAAGGAACCCTAACATAAAATTAAAGAAATAAACACAGTATATTAGCAACCTGATTTCCCTATTTGGTAAGGAGATATTCAGTTATAGTAACATAAGGTTTGCTCTGAGTAGCCTTGACTAAAGAATTTGAAACAGTTCTGGAAATTTTTATATAAAAACAAATTTAATAATAGCTTCTTTTTTTTTTTTTTTTTTTTTTCAGTTAAAAATACACTTTTCTCTTTTTCTGTCATGTTCTGTCACCATGTCTATGGACAAAGTTCCTGCATTTCTTAAATGGATTATTGCGTAAATATCTACCTTGGGAAATGTCTATAAATCACGGGGAACTTGGTAGATATTTCATGTATTGAATACTTGAAATTTTTCTCTTTAATCAGGGAAAGTCAGAAGACTTTGTTGTTTCTTAATAGTTTAATAAAATACTTGAAAATTGGAAATTATTGCAATTGAATTAGAAATTTTAGGAAAGTCTGTTATTACTCAGTGACAAAGAAATCACCCTCAGCTTACCAGAATGTATTGGATTCTTGGCAAGGAAATTTTTAGGTATTTGTAATAGTTTTTAAGTTTTGATATGAAATCCTGTTATTTCTCTTTTGCTGATAAGTTTTTTATGGAATTCTACACAAGTTATATTGGCTCACATAAGTGATCCAACTTGGGACAAAAGTATTTAAAAAGTTCAGACCGAAAATGCAGTACTAGTGCCGTATACAGGAGAAAGCTACCAAGTTTTCACTTTCTACACTTGATAGACTTCGAAAGCGTTTCCATGTCCTTGTAGCCGACAGATTATTTTCACTCTGCAACCTGTTTCTCACAGACAAAATGTTGCAAGCCTGTCACTGCTCTATCGCTATTTCCATGGTGAGTGTTCAGGTGAACTACACTCCTTCGTTCCGCCAGTTTAAGATCTACCAAAGCTCAGACCCGCCATGCCATGCACATTGTAGTGAACGACCCTCATTCCCTTCGTATTCCACTGGTGAGAAGTAAGTTCAACTCAAGCAGCTTCTTCCAACAAACCACTGTTTTGTGGAGCTGACTCACAAGAGGTTGCTTTCCTGTTCACTACAATCTTAACCTGTTCAAGTCCAGGGTTAATTGTTCCACACATATCCACATAAACTGTACCTCTTACTCTGTAGCCATCTACTTTAAGTGGCCTCAGGTCCATGTACAGGGTGAACACTATTTAAAAAAAAAAAAATGTGTGACAGAATTAATTAGTGCAGTACCAAGATTACATTGGACCAATCAGGCTAAAAAGCTACCAATGTCTGCAGTAAAAATCCTTCCTTTTTACATGGTCTCTGTGTTTTTATATATATATATATATATATATATATATATATATTAATTACATGTTAGGATATGAAACTGAGTAGATATGAATGTTTTGAGTCAAGAGAAAGATTTGTGTATGTAAGGCACTATTTGACCTTCCTTCACTGTCTATGCACTTTGTGGCCAAGATGGTCTAAAATATTTTGGATCTAATGACTGATTTGCCTGCTAAGAGGGATGCAGGTTCAAACCCTGCTGGAGAGCACATGTTTTTCTTTAACAAGATTTCTCCGATATTTAGGCCAGTAGACAAAATTAAATATTCTATTTAATAAATGAAAAGAGTATATACTCAAATATGTCTATCCACTAATATTATATATATATATATATATATATATATATATATATATACACACACATACACACACATTCTCATTCTCTTGCTCTCTATTCCCTCTTCTTTCCCCTCTCTCTCTCTATTCCCTCTTCTTTCCCCTCTCTCTCTATTCCCCTTCTTTCCCCTCTCTCTCTCCCTCTTCTTTCCCCTCTCTCTCTCTATTCCCTCTTCTTTCCCCTCTCTCTCTCTATTCCCTCTTCTTTCCCCTCTCTCTCTCTCTATTCCCTCTTCTTTCCCCTCTCTCTCTCTATTCCCTCTTCTTTCCCCTCTCTCTCTCTATTCCCTCTTCTTTCCCTCTCTCTCTTCCCTCTTCTTCCCTCTCTCTTTCCCTCTTCTTTCCCTCTCTCTCTCTTCCCCTCTTCTTTCCCCTCTCTCTCTCTATTCCCTCTTCTTTCCCCTCTCTCTATATTCCATCTATCTCCTCTTTCTACTTTATCTCTCTCCTCTGTTTTGTTTAGATGTGCGTGTCTATTTATTCAGTTTAATAATGTAGAAGTCCGAAACTCTGGAAATGGTGATAAGAAAACTGTACCATCTTCTAGGTGGAAATGGCTGCCTATAAAATCAGCATTTGAAATCCAGTCTTTTATTTGATGTTGAACACAGATACTTTGGTGGCCGGTATAGTAAATAACTATGCCAGCCATAAGGAAGCTCTGTATACACACACACGCAGCATGTCGAAAAGGTTTTATCTTAGTTTGATAAAAATAAGTTAACTGCTCATCTTTATTGTTATCGGCACATTTCTGACAATGTGCTTTCCGGCCTTCTTCAGGTGACTTTTAATCCAAATAACCTACAGGGAATTTCAAACTGGATCTTTTATTTAATCTCTAGGAGGGGGAGATAGATTGTTCTCATTTTGTTGTCAATGTCTAAAGATATCTCATCTTGTTCTCTCTTTTTTTTTTTTTTCTTTTTGTTGCTTGCCCCATTTCCACAGTCTCAGCCTTTACTACCCAGACCAGATATTGAACTCAAAATGACTGTCACAAGTCCACTAAGACTTTGTAATTTTATACTGATTAATTATTTTAATAATTGAAGTTTGTATATATTTTTTACATTCCAATGCTACTAACAAAGACTTTAAAATGCTGATAATTATTAAAACTGTGTTTTTATTCTACCAAATAGTGACTAATTTTATTCAAAACATAGGAAAGCTTTTTTGACATTTAGGCATTCTAGTGTTTGTGTGAAATCAGATTATATTATCCAGTACAATAACAAATGATTTCTGATCTACGTGGAATATACCTACCATCCCTTTTAAGTCTAACTAAAACATTTTAATTTAATTTTAATTAGATCAAAGATGGTTGCATTGCTGAATTAGAATTGTATTTGTTATGTTGGGTTTTTTTTTTGTTAAAGGTGGCCTGGTTGAAATTAAAGAATTTCACATGTATTTATATATATATATATATATATATATATATATATATATATATATGAAATTATATTTATTATTATATTTATAATTTATTTATTATAATATATGTTTATTTATTATATAGTTTGAAATTTTCTTCTTTATACAAACTTCTTGAATGACAGAAAAAGAATGTGTTCTCCAAAGGTCTGCAGAATTTTAATCTATTGCCTTGATGTTGCCAGATATCTTGCCAGGACCTGACACAGGTCCACATTCCAACAATTTTAAAATTTAGTCCTGTTAGTTTTAGAACATTTAACATATACAACAAATGTGGGATAAATTTCTAATTTTTAAGATCCATGGTCCTTTATGATAAAAGCAGTCATGGCTCTCTACTGTTTCCTTTTTATTATCAGTAGATTTTACTATACATTGTTGGGGAGGTTTCTGAAGTGGTTTCCCATTGCTTTCTTCATGGATTCCTTTTCTTTATTATCTTTGAATTGCCATGACTTCTTCAGAAAGATAGTGGAGTGGCTTCCCATTGTCTTCTCCATGGTTTGAAATTCTTCAGAGTTGTTCTTCTCTTAGACTGGATTCCACCCAAGGCTAGAGGGCCCAGTCTACTGTTATTTAACCCATAGCTGAGGGGAAAACAGATTCATATCCTTCCCAATAGTATTTGTGTGAAAGTGAATGCAACTGACACTACCAGAATTTGAACTTGGCTTGCCAGTTCCATTTTCAGTGCTGATATCCAATTAGACTTCTCAGGATGAATTAAGGTGATTAATAAGTTCAAAGGTTGATATTGGAAGAATATGAAAGAATTAGTTATGTTTTTTTTCTTTTGTCTTGAATTTGTAGAATTTTTCTTTTTTTTTCTTTCTTTTTTTTTTTTTTTTTTTGTGTGTGTGTGTGTGTATTTTCAATAAGGTTTTTGTATATGTTTATTGGCTGAATATATTTTCTCAAAATTTTAAGCTATTTTTTAAAAGCAAAATCTGAGTTTTTGAGGTTTTTTTTTTTATATTTAGAAATGTATCCTCACTACCCCAGTTCTTGCAGAATATATCATTTAAAATGTCTTTTTAATATAAATATCAAATTGTACTCTGTTTTGTATAGGGTTTTTATTTGAATGACTTTTCTTTTTTTTCTTTTTTTAAATAATGCTTTATTTTTTTAAGTACATTTTTATACATTTCATGAGTTTTTTTATAATCAGTAGTAGTAACTTTGACAAATTTATTTTTTTGTATTTCCTAAAAAAAAAAAAAAAGAAAGTTATTTATAAAAGACCAAAACTTAGCTTGTATTTGTAGAAATATACATCCTCCACCTCCAGATTTTAAAAAAAATTCCATTATTTTTTTTATATTCAAATATAGAATTGCGTTCTCTTATTTAAATTTAAGGTTTATATTTAAATAACATATTCTTTTTGTTATCATTGTTAGATTGTTTTTTTTAGTAATGTTTTATTTAGAATCTAAATAAAAATAAATTTTTTAATTTCAAGGGATTTTTTTCATCATGAATTGTAACTATCTCAACAAATTTTTTTTTTTTATTTATTTCCTTAAAAAAAAAAAATCTAAAATAGCATTGTTAAGTACCCCATTTTGTGTTTTCTTACTGTAAACTAAAACCTTTAAACCAGCCATATGCCTGCCTGCTGGCTTTTTATGGCAATGGCTGGCTGCACATCTTTCCTTCCCATTTGTCCCCAATAGCCAACTGTTTTAGTTACTGTAATCAATTATTTTAGCAGGAGGCCCCTCAAGACAGAGAAGTGTGACCGCTGCGAAATCTTCCTGCCCTACTTCTTCATCATCATCAGCTTCCTCTTCCTCGTCCTCCTCCAGCTTCTGGACAGCCACAGGTAGACGAGGTGCTGTAGACAATACCAGAGAGGATGTGCCAGTTGTGGGTGCTCACACCTACCTGGAGGCCGGGCGTTCCAACAACAACTCAATTGATATCTCAAATGATGAAGGTACATTTAGAAAGAAAAAAAAAAAAAGAACCTGACATAAAATCCTTTATTTTCAAGTTTAAAGTAGGAAAACCCTTTAAAAAAATCAATTTTTTTTCTTAAATATAGAAAAGGAAAAAGGTTGTTTTTTGTTTTTTTTTATTTTTATTTTCTTATTTTTTTAATATGTTTTGCTTTGTCTCATAAAGTGTTTTTATAAAGATTGCATAATTTTAAAAAAATGTAATGATAAATTAGGTGTTTTTTGGTGTGTCTCCTGGTTAAAGCAGTTCTCGCTAATATCAAAGATTCAACATCTAAAAGCTTGGACTTGTATAATAATCAAAGCAGACTGTCCCTTCTTTGGGAGTTTTTGTTGAAGCACAATCTTCCTCCTCCTGTTCCCTCTCTATCTAGCCTTGTGCCTGATAAAGTCATGCTTAATAAATCTATCATAATTATATCCTGTCGCATGGCTTAAATAATTGTCCGCTTCTCATAGGAATAAGAATTTAATGTCCAAGCCCATTTAATTGTCAGGGGGTGAAAGTTGATATTTAAGGCTGGTAGGATGATTCTATTTTAAAAAGGGGTGCAATATAGTCTTCCCCCCTTCTGTTCACTTCTTTTCATCTCAAACTTGGTGAATAATAAATTTGGAAATTTTTATTTATTTTATTTTTTTTTTTTATTTTTTTTACCTGTATAATTTTAGAAACGTTTAATTTATAAATTAAATTTACAGGGTACCTGGTTTGCATGTATTGAAATATTTTCACAGGGGGCACAAAATTTTATTTGTGATAAATATAGACATATTAAAAAGCAATTTATAACAAAAAAGAAACAAAGAAACAATTCATTACAAAAAAAAAAGTTAACAAAATATATTCCTGTAAAAACTTAATACTGAAATAATATAAAAACTGATAGACTGAATTTTTAAATCTTTGTTTTACCATTTCACAGTAATGTACAGGGAGTCCTCGACTTATGATAGAATTCTGTTTCTATCATACATCATAATGTGATTTTCTGTGAATAAGCACCTGCTCACCAACAGTCCAATATGGTGTATAACTAGGAACTTACTTAGGCCACCTTCTTCACTCTGGTGTTGTATGACTATGTATTATTCCACTGCACCGTTTATACAAGTCAAATGGCATAAGTTGAAAGATTAATGGAGATTGTATCATATCCACAAATTGTCATAGGTTGGAAATATAACTTACTGTATATTTTTGCTCCTCCCTTTTTTTTAAAATATAAGAAATATGTTTTAAAACTTTTGAAAGTATGATGTTAGAAAAATAAACAAACAACATTCTGCCAGTAAAGAGAGTATTTCTGAATAAAACCTCACTAATCTTGTAATCAATTTTATTCCAAATGAAGGCAATTAGGACTGGTAGTGAAGTCAAAGTGAAAAAAAGCCACAATAATTTATAGTGGCTGGTTATAAAGTTATCTATTTCTGTCAGGTACTTCATGAGTTCCAACAGAAATTCATAAATCGACCCAACCTCTAAAAAAAAAAAAATTTTTCTAACAATGCTATGGACACATATTTGATATATTCCATAGTTATGGTGTTCTAGTATCCCGTAAAACCCAACTTTAAGTGAAGAAAACCATAAGAAGGGTGTTTTTAAAAGTTTGTGCCAAAACATAAAAAAAATCCACTGAGATTGCATACAAAGAGAGATTAAGTCTTAAAAAATATTTTTCTAACAATTCTACAGTCACATATTCAATATAGTTCATAATTAGGAGCCCTAATATCCCAGAAGACCTGACTTTATGTGAGAAACTCTCACTTTAGCATAAAATTTTGAATTGAAAGTTCCTTGAATTTCCAATTTATTTATGAGATTTTGTCCAGCTTTCGAATCAGAAGAGGTTGGGATTTTGTCCGCTGTGGGCTAACCTTGTCCTATTTCTTTGTCCCTGTGGCTTTTTTTTTTTTTTTTTTTTTTTTATACCTGGATTCATCAGGACATGACAAAACATACCACCAATCCCATATTTACGTTCATGTTTTTGAAGTGACAAATGATAAAATTAAGTTACCTGCACACACTTTTCAGCTTTAACAACTCCATCATAGTCAAATCAAAGTTTTAAAATAAGTTGGATTTTAAATATTATTCCTGTTTTTTTTGTTTGTTTGTTTTTGTTTTTTTTAAATGTTTGTTTATAATTTTAACCGAACTAGGCAAACAAAATGCTAGATTTCTTAAGTCCAAATTCTAAATATTTTATCAGTTTTGGTTGAGATGAGAAAAAAACAGACTT
>CAHIKZ030004744.1:1047500-1130000 GCA_903632075.3 Acanthosepion pharaonis | reverse complement strand
ATATATGCATTTTAATTTTATTACATTAAATTTATTATGGGATCCCTGCCTTTCCTTTACTAAGATATATATATATATATATATATATATATATATATATATATAATATAAATTGAAATAATCCAATGGAAGGCTGTTTTCTGCTATTTTCCTAACAATTATTCCAATCTATTTTTATTAAGATGGAAGATTTTATGCTGTCAACTTTTTTTTCTAAAATATGAGACAAATCAAAATATAACCAAAATTACTTTTTTTATCTTTTTTTTATTTTTCCTTTTTTTTATTTTTCCTTCTTCCCTAATTTCCCCTCTTCCTTCTTTACTTTTCCTATTTCTTTTTATTAAAAAAAAACAAACTATTTAATCAGTTTTTATTTAAATACTGCCTCTGTTCCATAATATTTGTTACATTTTCCTACTCATTTCATACACAATTTGGAACAGCTATTATAGGACAGGAATGGCATCAAGTTGTTATATGTCCAAGTCGTCCAGTCCCAAGTGTTTCAGATCCATGCTGGATGTCGCAGGGGTCATGGAGTTTAGATTACAAAGTAACACCTTCTGACCCACTTCTTATAGACTTACCATTTGATTTCAAGTAATGTCCATTGATAGAAGCATAAGCAATTATTAAATGAAAAATCACTTGGTCTAATTTTGGCCATATTAAAAGGTCAGACGACAGGACTTGTAACTGTATATGGGATTTATGGTTTTTTTCTTTCTTATATTTTGTTTTGCCCCTTTGGCATCTTCTTCTGCCTTTTCCCACCTCCACTCTTAACTTTCAGCATTTTTTAATCAATTTGTTTTAATTTTAGTAAATTTATTTTAATATTTTCTATGTTAAACAATGAAGATTTACTAATTTAAATCCGAATTTGCAGGATAGCTAGGGACAAAAATAGTACAATAAAAATGAAGTGATATAATTGTGGACAAAAATTGTATGACATATTTTTATTGAATGTTTGTACATGTTTTGTGGCTTTTATTCCTTTCATTCATTTAAATAAACAAGTTAAATCCTCTTCAGGGTGTAATAATAATTTTGCAGAATTACAATGAGTTATGTTGCATTAACCTGTTGTTTTTTTTTTCTCTCTTCTTCCTCTCAGAAGTTTGATTTATTGAATTATCTTTTCTCTCTAAGAAGTTTGAATTATTATCTTGTACTGTGACATTTATGAACTTGAAAATTAGCTCAATGTAAATGTTTGATGAAAGGAATAGAAATCTTAAGACATCTACCAACATTCAATAAAAATCTTTTTTTTTTTTTTTTTTTTTTTTTTTTTTTTTTTACAATTTTATTGTCAATCTTGTTTCAGTAATTTTTTACTAAAAAAATAAAGAAAAATTTAGTGGAATAAATTTTGTTTAAATCACTTAAACAATCTTCTGTAAAGAGAAAAAGTTATGGAATTTTAAGATTTTTAATGCAGAATAAACATTTCAGTTTAGATTTTTTTAACTAAATTAGTTTTAAGTTTTTCATTTTTTTTTTTTTTAAATAAATTAGTTTTAAATGTTTTGTTTTTGTTTTTAAATAGTTTTAATTTTTTTTTAATTTTTTTTTTTTATAAAATTAGTTTTGAAGTAAATTGCAAGAATGAGAATTTTGGAATAAACACAAACTTGCATCACATACTTCAAGAGCTAGTCTTTCATCAACAACTCCTTAACTAACTTGGTTACCAAAGCTGTCAGGACAGTACTTTATCCGCTGTTCATTTAATCTTACTATTCTGTGTTCTATTGTTGACAACTTAATATGCTTATTTTGAAATATTCGATTGGATAAAAAAAAATGATGAATGAAAATGTGCCAAGTGTTTTGTAATTGACAAAAATCTGTTATGTTGGGTGAAAAATTCTTTTTTTTTTTTTTTATTCATTGCCTTTTCATTTAATTAAGATGAATAATAAAAATAATTAAATTATTTTTCTTCTTTATAATAATGTACAGATTAAGTTTACTTTTTAGTTGGGTGTTTCACACTAGCACAGTTGTTGATATTCAAAACCAGCTTGAAGCTCAAATTTTGAATGCTGGTTTTTATTATCGGTAGGCCCTCTCCTACCTGAAAGATGGCTACAATGCAAACTTCCTTTCTCCATTTAATTTTGTCATACAAACTAAGTAACAAAAGTTGGGGGCGTTCATACCATCCACTTTGAGAATATCTGGTCTAGTTGATTAAACCATTAATCCATGGGTCAATTGAGTACGACAGACACAAGCTCACTGGAAATAAGACAACAAATAACTGAACAGTACTAAGACAAGATATCTCTAGACATGGCCACTGGACGAAGAGCAGTCTACATTTGTGATTAAATAAAGGGTTCAGCTTGAAGGTTACCCCGGATCCAGAGGCACCTGAAAATGGCTGGAGCTAAAATGTGATAATAACAAAGATGAGGATATTAGTCCAAATGTAAATGATAGATGGTTGGTTAAGCAATTTGACTATTTTAATTTGTAGCAAACATGTGTCAGACAGATGCAATAGTGGCCTCAAATTGTGTATCTATGGGCCTCTCTGCAACTTGTCAACGTCCAGGTTTCTGTCAACTATCTCCTTTCAATAAAAGCAACAGGAAAACCAGCAGTCATTGGACGAGACTTGGTGTCTTGTGAAGTTCGTCCCTAGGACATTTTGTTCAAGTTGTGTGCTGCTTGCCATGCTGTGGTTTCTAAGGTAGTGTTGTTTTGTATCTTCCTATCTCTTTCCATTCTTTGCCTGTTACTCTGTAGTTTTTGCAAGAACAATCAGTCAAGTGATTCCGCCTGTCCAACCTCGACGTATCCATGCCATATTTTACAACATTATTCCCTCAGAAGCAGAAAGTAGTTTAATAATTAAAATATATTCACATTATTTTATTGCTAGTGTATTCATGCCATCAAAAGAATAAGACTTGTGAGAAAAGTTTGGGGGTTGAGATGCAATGAAACAAACATTCTGAAACAGTGTTTTGAGATACAATAAACCAAAAATCCAGAATTCACAACTAAAATAGACGATTATTTCTTTGTTCTGTGTCCCCTCAGGACATAGGTAGTCATGGCTCTCCACAACTTTCTGTCCTTTATAGCTCTTAATAAATTTTATTTTTTGTTATTTCTCCTAAACCCTGTTCCACCATCCATTTACTGAAGCTAAGTTTTTTATCTGTTGTTTTCTTCTGTCCCTCTTGCCTTCAATCTCTTGTGTGAGCATCAGATTTTCCAAGCCTTCTTTCCTCATAAACTCTCCTAGAAATTTCAACTGTCATTTCCTGATGAGTATAAGTTAACATTTATTATATAAACATAATGATTATATGTATTTTGTTATATTACATGACAAAGGTTCAGAATTCACAACTTTAAGCAGGAGCCACTGAAGTGTTTGCACAATTAGTTCCCTTATTAATATGTTGCTTCTAAAACAGGTTTTAAAAAAGATTTCCTTCATTGTCTTTACTTTGGATATCAAACTGCTAAAATGGAAAAAGAACCTGAAACCATGTGTTGCGGATCTCAGAAGTCATTTCAGATCGCAACTTAAACAGAAGCTACTGATAAACCGTTTTGTCAATTAATTCTTTTATTACAAGATTTTTTGTGAAAATTTCTGATCTTGAAGAATATTGCTTCGATTGTCTTTATTTTTTGCGCTTGTTTGGAGCTTTTTGTTTTTTTTTGTTCTCCTGAGCGCTATGTTCAACTGTTCAGGAGCAAACATTGAGGTTGATAAATAGATATCAACATGAGGAAATGATTGACCTTGTGTCTTAATAACATTACATAGTGCATGACATGAAAGATATAAATACACAACGGTAATTATTATATAGTGTTGATTAAATGAAATAGTTTTATTTTCATATGAAAGACTTACTTATTTCTAGAAAACTTTCTTAAATATTTAAAATATTTGTAAATACTTTTTTCAAAGATTAAGTTAAGCTTTACAATTGCTTAGCTGCTGTCACTAATCACTTTTTTAGAATTTTCTTTTTGGCAAACATGACTAAATGTGTCCGCAATATGATGCAATGTCAAAAGGATGATTTTTCCCATGACACCACTTTTTTTTTTTTTTTTTTTTTTATAGCTACCTTCACTCTTTGGCAGTGTTTCTTGTTTTAAAAAGTGATGATTAGAATTGGAATAAAAATTAAATACGTGTCAAATAAATTTATATATTTTTTTTCATTCTTGAATGTCAACAAGAAAATATTAAACACTATTAAATTATTTACAAGAATAATTTCATATTTACAACATTCTAGAAACTAATACAATTAGAACTAATGCAATATTTACCAGTTTATACAGAAATAAATGTGAAACCAATTTTTTTATTCATAAATTTATAAACATTAGCTAAGGAAATCCTCATAATTTACCATTTTATAAAATTTGCCAACCATTCCAATAAAGAATATAATAAATAAATGATGTAAATAAACAATCTAATAGTGTTTATTATATTTGTTGTTAATTCTCAAGAACAAAGAAAATGTATAAATTTGCTTTTATATGTTTAGGTTTTATATCAGTTCAAATCATTGCTTTTTAAAACAAACATTGCCAAGGAGAGAAGGTAATTATAATAATAGCAGTGTCATGGGATAAACCATCCTTTTGACACTACGTCTTATTGTGGGCATGTAAGTCCATGTTTGCTTTGAGATATCTATCTCAGTCTATATATATCTATGTATCTATCTTATTCTCTTCATATCTACATATTTATCTCAGTGTGTATCTGTTGTCTGATCTTGTGTGTCTCTTATAGACATACTATTATATTTTAATAAAAACCAATAGATTTTTCTTTTTGTTCTTATCTCAGATGTTTTAGGAAATCTTCTACTTACCCCATGACATTAATTTCAATTTTGCTTGAGTGAAATTCTTTTTTATTTTTTGTTTTATGGTTTTAAGAAAATAACAATGATTTACGGTGTTCTTTAATTCTAAGATAAACAAAACAGTTTGTTTCAATAGAATATCTTTTCTGTAATTTTTCTTTTCTTTTCTTTTTTTTTAAGGTCATTTGTTATTTGTGTAAGTTGAATGTTGTCTGTCTCTTTAGAAATTATTGAAAATTTCCATCAAAATTAAGTTATAAACAACATTGTGGGAACATTGTGTTATTTAATGACTTACTTAGCTAATTAACAGTATTAGATTTAAATCTTGTGAATTAAAGTTTGAATTTTTCATTGAAAAAATAAATTAGGATTGGAATTCTTAAAAATGAATTTTGTCTTGCATAATTTAGTATATATAGTTTTTTCGTTTTTTTTTTTTTTTCAATTTTTCTGAGAAAAGGATCTTTTTAAGAAAGTTTCTCACCCTCCCCACATGTTTACAATGGTAAGCAAAATTTATTTTACCAAAATTATTAAAAACATTAAAAAAAAACTTAAGTAATATTATTTTTTTTAATTCTTAGATAATGTCCATAATGTACGTGTAATCAAGCAAGAACGAGGACAATTGTAGGTACCCCCATGGATTTGCTAAAAAAAAAAAAAATGAGCACGCTGTGATGAAAAAATACCCTAAACTTAATTAAAACAGCTTTATCACCAAAATCTTTATTAAAAGGGGAGGGGGGAGAATATTTTAATTAATTAATTAATTAAATTTTTTAATCCTTTTTAGAACATTTGAAATTTTGGTTAAAAATTTTGTTTTTCATCAATGATTAGTATTGGAAATTTTAGCATCTTTTTTTGTAGTGAAAAATACATTGATTCGGAAATTCTTGCAAACATCAAAATAATTGTCTGATTTTAATGAAATTTTAGGGACTTTTCACAAATCAATGAAATATTTGTTTTTGTTTTTTTAATCATTTCACCCCAAGCAAGGTGGGAATGCCACTAGTTCGCAGGGGATTACAGGGAATGAAAGTGAAACAGAAGACTGCGTATAGGGAGGATTGAAGAAATGACAAAAAATGAATGGGATTCAAGAAGATAGAAGATGGCAGTTGACATTGCATTTAAATTTTTGAAGATTGTAGTTATCAGGGAAGCGAGTAAATGGAAGGGAGTTCCACAGGCAGGAAGTGTGAGAAAAACTGTTGGAGTAGACATGACAGTTGCATTTAACCATTTCAACAAACTAGTAGCACACTTAAACTCACGTAGTCCAGGCACCAGGTGAAAAAAAACTTGTCGGAGCATTTGCTATGAAAATATTTGTAGGAAAGACAGAAGAAAGCCACACCACATTGGTGATAAAGTGATTGAAGTCTTCTTTCACTACATAAAAAGAATGAAGGCCATTTATTTGCTATAAAATATGTCTAGGATGATGCACAATACTGCAATATTTGACTACGGTAGTATTACTCAAAAGCGTGGCTCGGATTATATGTGAAATATATGAAAAAAATCAGGTTTTTCATAAAAATTCAGAGGTCACACTAATGATTACATTGCAGATCTTTCTTTGGATTTTGTCAAGAATCTCAAGATGTATAGCAGGAACTCGGGTGAACGGTAGATTTGTAAATATGCAAGATTTAATTTTCTGGCTAACACATCTATAAGATATGCATAGTCAACCTAAGACTAGGACATTTGTTATGTGTGTATGCATGTCTTTTCAGCTTTCCACGTTCTTATTCAGGTTGATTTTTGCTAATAATGTTTCTGGAATGTTTTTAATTCTTTCCATTTTTTTTTTTTTTGTAACGGTTTTTGTGGGATTTTCTTACACTTGTCATTTTTCTTAGATTTTGACAATATCTTTCATAATATAAATGATCTAGGAATTTTTCTTGGAAATACAAGATGACTCTCTCCATGTCTTCTACTTTAGACAGAAGACCACCACTTACTAGACTCATTATTCTTTTTGACATATTTGTTGTTTGTCTTCCATCTTATTGGACATGACATGTGCAAGTGGTGCCTTGTCTTTGCTGAATTTAGAGAAGTCTGTTATTAAATGAGTCTAATTCTTATTAATGAAATTCAGATTATGGCATAAAATATGGTAGGATGTATGGTCAAGTCGAACATCATTAAAAAAAAAAAAAACATTTAGAGAATTGCAAGAAACATTCGGCATTTATGTACTTAGATGAGTGACCACTTGGGAAGACCAGGTACTATAAGCTTGGATGCGCAGGTGGCGTAATGGATAATGGCTCAGAATTATTAATCGGAGAGCAGAGTTCCAATTTCAGTTGGGTTTTTTATATTCATTTACATGCAAATACCTATGGAAAATACACCTCTTCTCCTTCAGCTATGGGTTAATTAGTAAGAATTTTAACACAAAATCATTATCTAAAAAAAATTAAAATTACAATCTAAAAATATTTTCTGAGTTTAAATAACCTGTAAAGGGTTGACAAGCTATAAAAAAACAAAATCTATCAATTACTTTTACTGTTCTCAAATGAAGAACTTTTATTTCTTAGATTTTGGAAACTGTTCTTTTTCTCTTCAATGATTTTTAACACCTTTTGCACAGTATATTCTTGGACCTTTTTTGCATTGTCTGAATTTCTCAAAGTAACAATTTTCCTTATTTCATCAATTTTGGAAACTTCTTTTCCTCCTTCTGACCTTTTAACTCTTAAACTGCAGACATCCAGAATTAATGTTTCATTGGATGTCATCAGATATCTTCAATTAATGATTTTAAATACTTTTCCAAAGAAAGGGTCATCATTCACTCATCATTTTAACTCTTGGACAAGTCTTGCCAACTGGTCGACAACTCTATCATCCGTGAGATTATTACTTATTAAGTTCCATGAGATTACATCCTTTTCTAGCATAATTGCCTGCAATTAAAGCAGAAAGAACAAGCCAAAGAAAGTGCTATACCTGCATGAATACTTTTCAAAGAGAAAAGAGTTGAAAAATGGCAACAATTTGATTTGTGGAATGTGTCGAGATTCATACCTTCAAAAAATATTAAATTTAGAAATTTGTTTTATTCACTTTTATTTTTTCTTAATAATCTACCAGGGTTAAAATACCATTTTTGCAGTTTTTTATTTGTTTGTATATATCATATATATTCTAGGTTTTATGATCAGTTTTTAATGTAAAAAATATGGGGTCGTACTATACACAGGTGAAATCTTTTTGAAAGTTTAAAAATCATTAAATTTCGGTGACCGGTTGCCATATACATGGGTAAATTTTTTGGAGGGGTTAAAATTTAGGCATTTATGGTGACTGTAATCTACCCGGTAGGCCTATACATTCCCATGGTACCTTTCATTAACCTTAATGCTACAGGTAAGCTCTTTTAGCCGACCTCTCATAGCCTAGATTCTTTCTTAATGTTGCTACATGAACAGCAAAACATTATTCACTATGCATGCCACTTAAAATCTACAAATACCTTAGCTTTGTACAAAAAAGAATGAAAGCCATTTATTTGCTATAAAATATGTCTAGGATGATGCAGAATACTGCAATATTTGACTACGGTAGTATTGCTCAAAAGCTTGGCTCGGATTATATGTGAAATATATGAAAAAAAATCAGGTTTTTCATAAAAATTCAGTGGTCACACTATATACATGAGTATAAAAAAATAATATAATTTTAAATTAAAATTTAAAAATTAAGTTTAAAAATAATACAATTTTCAACAAATTATTGTTTAAAGAGAGGAAATTTTCATTTTCGGTGACCTGTGACACTACATGGAGATAATTTTTTTTCTTCTGGTGGAGTGAAAATTAGCATAGAAATTACCCTTTTTAAAAAATGAATTTTCTCTGATTTTTTTTTTTTTCTTCTTACCTGTTGATCAATTTATACAATTCTTTTGCACTTCATGAAATACAATTCTTTTGCACTCCATGAAATACAATTTTTTTACACTCCATGAAATACATCTCTCAGATGTTCTGGTGCCCATCTTCAGTGATGTTTTCAGCTATGGATCATTAGGCGTTTCAGGTTTTACAATATTGCACCTCTTCTCCACAGCGACCCGGTTGATATTGATCAGATATCAACATGTGCCATCTGTCACCTACAACTCTTCTCATAATGAAAAACTATCCTTACCCACTTTGGCGAAAGAACTCCTTAGACCTTTATAGTTCAATCACGTACACCAATTTCTCTGCTCTTTTATAAAAAGGAAGAAAAATGCAGGGACATGGTGTTTAAGTCAATAGATTCATGAACCTAATTGAATTGTTGGACATTCTCAGATGAACTACTTTCTTTCTTTTATAGATTTAAGGGATTATTTTTTGCCTCCTTTTAGCTTTTAGCACAATATTTTGGTCAATAGATTCTCTGCTCTTTTGCAGATGATGGTTGAATCTGGCACTTGAAGAGGATCTATGTGAAGAATACTAAAGAATGTACATGTTGTGAAACACAAACTTAGAAACAATAGAGTTTAATTGCCTTTAAATTAAAAATTAATAATATTTCATCAGTAGCCAGTCTGCCTTGAAAATTAGCATTTGAAATTCTGGTTTTTATTTGAGTCCAGATCCTGACTGCAAATAGAAAAATATCCAATTGTCTCAACCGTTTAAGCAGGTCTTGTTATAAATGGTAACTATTCGTTGAAATGTTATTTCCTTATTTCACCTCTGTATTGTTACATTTGCACACAAATTCTGCTTTTCTGGGGAGGAAGTAATTTTTTTTTTTTTTTTTTTTTTTTTATATGGGTACATAAATTTTGTGTTACATGAAACATTTGTGCTGAATATAAGTGTAAGTGACCAGTTAGTTGCTGCCCTATCAGTGAGGCCTACAATATGCTAACTGCACACACTCAAATGTGTAAGAATTTCCCTCCCCCCAAACAGAGAGGTAACCTACCAAGTGAATGTCTAGAGTCTCACATATAAATGACCAATATATACATATCCCTGAACAAAGTAAATGCTTACAAACTCAAATATAAATGACTAATATTTATTTTAATCCAAGTAAATGATTGTTGCAAAGGCCAGGGTCAGGATGGACAGCGATTGGTCAGAATACAGCACCTATGAGATATTCTGACCAATCACTCATAGACATCGTATTCTGACAATGATGAATTGTCATTGTTTGGATTTTGGATATAAGTCCAAAATGGCATGAATTCAACAGAGGGCAACTAGAATTTTGAAGCATCAATATGTGGTTCATACCCAGGTTCTGGAGACAAGCTAAGACTACATGCAGAAGGACATTAAAGCCAATGAGCAACTTGTGTTCCATTGGAATCATTCCTCCCAATTGTCTCTTAGAATCCAAAGTGCCACATCTGTCACTCTCTTCTAATAAAATGAGTCTGAAAAAAAAATCGTCATTTTGTTAATACCATATATGCAGTAACATTGCAATACAGAGACATAGATTTGAATATAAAATGTAGCCCATTTCAATAACTCTAGTTAAAATAAAGTATTTTATAATTTTCTGTTAATTTCTAGAAAAAAAAAGGAAAATGCCTTTTCATTTTTAATTAATTTTGCTGCACCATTTTCTTTTTTTTTCATGGCTCTCCACAGATTAGTTGCCATGATGGCTTGGAATATAAATGGAATAAAATGTGGAATTTCTGGAATTAATTCTTTTCATGATCAAGTATTCAACTGTGTTATATATATATATATATATATATATATACACACACACACACACACACACACACACACACACACACACACACACACACACACACATATATATACACACACACACACACATATATATATATATATATATATATATATATATATATATACACACACACACATATATATATATATATATATATACACGATCAGAATTAAGATACCATTATGCAAATGATAATTTTCACCTTGTAAAATTAGATTGACAGGATTTTTCAAACAGTCAATTGATGATAATTTTTTTAAATAATAAAAAAAAAAAAATTTACAAGGTGAAAATGATCATTTACATAATGGTATCTTAATTCCAGTTGTATGAAATATATTGCTCTGTTTATTATAAAAACATTGAGCTCTATGTGTAAATCAGTTTTAATATTTGATATTTTATATTGTTTTAATAGAATTCACTTGGATTATATACCAACAGATTACTATATATATATATATATATATATATATATATATATAAATAATTTTTTCATGAGTTGTTATTGTTGATTTTACTTTATACCTATTATTTGAAAAATGAGGTGAAATGAAGAAATGAATGACAAATTTATTCTTTTCCTTTCAAGCATCTTTTTGCAGCAAGATGTTAATTAATATGGCAAAAAAGAGATTTTAAAATTTTAATTCTACTTTCTTACACATGTTTTTAGGAAATGGCATATTTTTAAATTTTTTATCTATTTTGTTTTGTAGGTGGCCGAAATATTAACCAGTATGGACGTGAATTCACTAATGGACGTCCATTGCCTGACCATCTTCGGGTTCAAATTCTTCAACTGGCTCTCCAAGGTGTCCGTCCATGTGAAATCAGTCGGCAATTGCAAGTATCGCATGGATGTGTAAGCAAAATACTCAATAGGTCATTTTCCTTTCTTTCTCTTTTCATGTTAATCTTTTGTATTTACACATTTGTTTATAATTACTTGCTGTATGCCTATGTGACTCGTACTACCCGCGGATCTATTAATGATCCTTACACTCACATTACTCAGCATTCAAAATCATATCTATTTATATTCTTGTTCTTAAAAATCATTAGCCCTATACTGACATTATACACATAATAGCTTTATATTAGTAATGCCTGCATTAGTTACCAGTTGCTAACAATCCTGATTTCAGTCTACACAGATTGGGTATCAAAACTTTATCAAACAAATTTTCCATCTGAATTTCTGGAATGAGCATTATTTACACTATTTACATTCAGACAATTGTCATCACCTTTTGTACCACATTTTGGCAATTGTACCCTTCACCATAATCAGCCAAAATGTTGTGATAATAACAGCAAAGGTGAGGGCAACAGTCTGAATGTAAACAAACATTTTATGTGTAAAAAAAAAAAAAGAAAGTAATGAAAAATCCCTTATTTAATACCATATATTTCCGTGTACAAGATGACCTTGAAATTTAAAAAATCACCCCTAAAAATTGGGTGGGGGTATACTACAGTTCTAAAGAAGAAAAAATATTGAGAGTGATGTTTGTCAGTAAGCTAAACTCAGCCTCAGGGCGATAACCAATAACATTCATGAAAAGATTCACATTATCAAATAAACTGATAATAAAAGTAATAAAACTATTTCTACTTTATATATTCCTGGCATAACTTCATAATAAATTGCCTATTTGAAGAATAATTTCATATCAATGAAATCAACTTGTATCCTTGCAAGCTCAGCTGAGAAAATGTAAACATTGAATTATGATTGCGTTCACAGTAATGGAATGTACTATTATTGTACTGTTATTAGCGGTATTTTGTGATTTTCAATAAAGTATAAGTAAATGGCCATTAGTGCACCAGGCTGTTTGTAACTGCTTAAATATAGAAAAAGAAGAAGAATCAGTATTTGCAAGAAATTATGTGACGTAAACAAAACAATGGATGCGTGTAGGAAAAATATGATATAGATTAGTTTTGTTCTTTCGTTTATTTTGAATTTCGAAAGACACAGTAACAACATTTCCAATAACATCATCTTTATATAATCAATAAACAGTCATCTTATAATACAGGTATAGGATAAATTCATGAAAATTAGCTATATTTTTTATCTTGTCTTATCTAAAGGTCACCTTACACATGGAAGTATATGATAGTTAAAAGTTGTGATTCTGTTTTTTTTATTTTTTGTGTGTAATATTTTATTAATGAAGAAAATGATTAACTCTTAGTGAAGGAGTAGTGATAAAGTAAGTGGGCAGTAACAAGTAAAACTAAAACTTTATTTCTGTTTACCATGTTAAAATATTCTAAAACACAACTGTTTATTATTGATGTTTATTTATCACTCCCCACTGCCTTCTGCCCGTGTTACTAAAGATGTAATTCTTTGCATGGATGAAAGTTTTGACATAATTGTTTACTAAATTTACTGAGTGAAAATTTTTATTCTTAAAAAATTAATGGATTCAATTTTAATCTGACCTTATTTATTATAACTCCAAAATTCACAGACTGCTTGATGTAATTTTCACTGTTTTAAAAAATCAGTGTGTCTACTCAAACATTAATATCCAACTTTTCAATTTCTTTTATACACTAGTGATTTACTAAGTTGTTTTTGTTTGTTTTTTTTTTTTTTTATCATTTCACCCCAAGCAAGGTAATAAAGCCACTAAGACACAAGGGTGAAGGTGAGAGAATATGAGAAAAAAAAATCATTATTAAAAAGAAAGAATGGGAATTAAGACAGAAGATGACAATTGGCATTGCATTTAATAAATGTTTGAAGATCAATATTGATTGATTGGAAAGCAAGAAACAGGAAGAGTTCCATAAGTGAGAAGTGTGAATTTTCTGTAGGGATTCTGTGCAAGTTAATACATACACTGCATGTACAGTATGTATAGATAAAAATATTTGTGTGTACTAATATATATAAATTGTGTGTGTGTGTGTGTACTAATATATATAAATTGTGTGTGTGTGTGTACTAATATATATAAATTGTGTGTGTGTGTGTACTAATATATATAAATTGTGTGTGTGTGTGTACTAATATATATAAATTGTGTGTGTATCTAATATATATAAATTGTGTGTGTGTGTGTGTACTAATATATATAAATTGTGTGTGTGTGTGTGTACTAATATATATAAATTGTGTGTGTGTGTGTACTAATATATATAAATTGTGTGTGTGTGTGTACTAATATATATAAATTGTGTGTGTACTAATATATATATATAAATTGTGTGTGCACTAATATATATATAAATTGTGTGTGTGTGTGTGTGTGCACTAATATATATAAATTGTGTGTGTGTGCTAATATATATATAAATTGTGTGTGTGTGTGTGTGTGACATAAATAATTAAATGTGTGTACTAATATATATAAATTGTGTGTGTGTACTAAATATATATATATATATATATATATATATATATATATATATATATATATATATATATATATATATATATATATATATTATGGCCGAGGGTTAGAACATTCACTTTCTGACCCTGAGACCCAGGTTTGAATCTCACCAGGGTCGATTTGTCTGGAAGGAGACTTCCTGATGTTATAGGAATGGAGGGATCGATCCTAGTATGCAGCACACATGGAAAACATCTGAAAACCATACCACAGGTTGACCCAAGCCTTGTGAGTGAAATTGGGTAGACAGTACCCCTAGAGGCCATCGATAGCTGTGCTAGCACAAAGTCACAAGTCCTCATGACCGAGGGTTTGAGCATGCTGACCTTGTTCAGAGTGTTGATCACACTAGATAACACACTCTCTCCCAGAAACTGTAACTAAGGTCTGCTCAGCATAATTGAAGTATAAAGCACAGGTGGGCTCTGTGGGTGTTGAAAAAACACAAAATCGCACCTGAGATAGCGCCTACAATAGGGATTGGCTAGCCACCGTATTAGACCAGTATCCTCAAATACAAGTGGTCAGCTATATATATATATATATATCTATATATATATATTCTATTTTTTTTAACAATTTCTTAGTAATTTTTTTTTCAGTACTTCAGTTGTCCTTTTATTGTTTTATTTTCCACTTTCATGGATGCCATGTTCTTCAGAAGCTTGTTTAGACCAAGTTGATGGTCTTTTAGGCTTCCTCCATGTGAATAGAAGTTCACTTTTTGAATATATGTCGTTGGGGGTATTGGGATTTTAGAGATGTTTAGGTGGGATGTGGCCCCCCAAAAAACGGGTTGGGAACCACTGGGTTAGGGTAAAAGGATAAGTTTTACCCCCACAATCTCCTGATGTGCCTTGTCTCACCCTCACCGCCAGTGAATCAAAGTGCAGAATTTCCTCAAGGTTGATGCACTGAATAATTATCACCAACCAATCTGACCTGTGCACTGAAATTATTTTCTTTTGTGTTATGCCTTAATATCCATGAAACGATTTCCTTTCCTCACAGCCCGTTAAAGAATCTATCAGTTTACCTTCTGCCTTAGCTCATATTCGTTAACTGCTTACCAGGGGGACCAGGGAAAGAATAAAACAGGGGCCAGAATGATGTAGATGCTAAGGTAGAGAAATTACATTTGTCTAGGGAAGTAAGACAAAAGGAAAAAGTGGAAAGTATTTGATTTATTGATTGGGCAAAACAATTTCTTTTGTAAATTGATATTAAACCATTTTTATTTATAGTATATTTCACAAGTATGTTAAGTAAATTGCTGAAATGTTGAGTGCTTACAGACTAGATAACACCTATTTGATTCAAATCTAAGTTCTACTAGCTTTAATCCGTAAAAATTTCAGGGTTTTCTCTACTTGAAATTTCTGATGAATCTTAATTCTTCAATTAATGTTTGAATTAATGTTCATGGCAAGTTCGACGAGAAAAGAATATCTGTAGAAATTCCTCTGTCGCATCATTAAATATTTGAGCCTAACAACTTTAACAAAATATTGCAATAACAATCATAAATATTGAATGCTGGTTGTTATTTTAAGAAGTGAGGGGGTACAAATGAAAAGATTTAAAATTAAAAACTTTTTTTCATTTCACTGAAATAGCCATTAAACATGTCTATCCCTTGTCACTTGTTTATTTTTCATTTTCTTACTGAAACCAAGTAGTGTCTTCCCCTCCCCCCTCTTGCCACATGATCAAAAGATGGAATAGTCCATTATTTAGGAGGTATTGACAGGCAGTGTTAAACACTTCTATCTTACCTTTCTTTCTTTCATTTTCTCACTGAAACCAAGTAGTATTTTTTTTTTTTTTTCATGTGATCAAATCTGAATAGCTTATGTATTGGCAAGGCATAACAGCCGTGAAAACTAACAAAGGGAGAGATAGGCACAATTATTATTATTATTATTTTTTTATTTTTTTATTTTTTTTTTTTTTTAAGGTTTTCACCCCAAGCAAGGCGGGAAGCCACTAGGACGCAAGGGGTTACAGAAAATTTGGAGCAAGATCAGATAGGATGAGGAGAAGGGTAGTGGATCTCTTCCAGATCAAACATGCTAGTTTAAATTCTCTCTCAACATCAGTTGTCAATGCATTTATCCACCATCTTGAAAATTGGTGGGATAGACAGTCTTTTCCTGTGTTACTTTCTCTCATTCCCCTGCCTTTATATCTTTTGGTAAAATACTGAAGTGACGCTTCTTAAATATTTCTTCATCATCATTTAGAAAGAGCAACTCGCTTGTTGTTCTGGGTAACAGCAATGAAAATCTTGAATGGAGTAGACAACATATTTGTTGTTATCTAACTTGGTTTGATTTTTTGGCCTGAAGTCATCCAATTCCCCGTTAATAACTGTGTCTGTCTGACGCTTTTTAAATGAAGCATGTATGTGACTATGGGAATTAGACTTTGATTAACAAATAACAAACTATAATTTATGTGTTGATATTTCAATGTTTTTTCTTTTTATCATCCTCAGAAATTCACTTGAAACTTCTCAAAGTTTAGCAAGTCACAATAAAAAATAATAGTAAAAATGAACAAATAAAATAAACCAATGACTGGAAATTCTAGCCACACAAACGTTTGCTTTCTTCCATATTCCCCCCCCCACTTCCCCTCGCCCACCAAAACAAACAAAAAAAACTTGTATGTATATATAGGTAATTAAATGAAAAAATGAGGTGGGGAATCCTGTGTTTCGTCCTTTGGAAAGTCTTCTTCAGACTAAATGTTTTTTGATAGAATCATATATATGGGAGGAATTGAAATACGACAAATGCTGATTATAATTATAATTATACATAGAGAGAAATGCCAAAAACGCTTTATAGATACTGGAGAAAGTGATATGTAATTTTTTTTGTATACAAGAACAATGTTAGGAAAGTTAATCACAAAGTGGAAAAAAAGATACTTTAAATTTTCTGACGTCTGATATATCACAATGCCTAACTTAGCCAACTTCATTATTTTCTATTGCTTTTGTTTTTGTTACTATCACTGTTGTTTTTAAATACCCTATATTCAATAATGGCATCCCAAATTTCCAGGAACTGGTTCCATAAAGGCAGGTACTCTTTAGGAACCTATTCTGCTTATTTTCTTTTCAATCTGAAAATAGAAACAATTCACTTTATAGCATCAAAAAGAATTAAACCATTTTTGATAATTTAATAGAAAACATTTATTTATTAAAATATTTCCAGATTGAAATTCTGTTCTCATCATCTTTCTGTTCAGAAGTATGATGTTTTTTGACTCTAGTGTCATCAGCTGTGTTATGCTTTCTTAGCCACAATCCAATTGAATCACTGCAGTCTGAAAGATCCAATGGAAGACTTATCAACTGGAAGATTTGCCACATTTTTAACTTCAAGACAATTTCTTTTATCAGAATAAATTATGTTCATCACAGAAAACCTTCTTTCAATATCCGCAGAACTTACAGCAATGATATTATATTATAGCTATTACATATCGGCTATTAATATATAAGATTATTTTCTTCCCCAAAATATATATACACTTTTTATTAACAGTTATATTTGTTTAATTAAACATGAAGAATAAATGTTATGATAAATAATATCAATTAATTAGCATTTTATCTATAATTCTGTGATAATTTATTTCAATTGAGAAAATTTTATGAACAGTAAGTGTCTTCAAAGTTTATCAGTTTAAAATTTTGAAAGGCATTTTTTTCTAAACATTTTCAAATTTTGCTTGTGTTTGTGTGTGTGTGTGTGTGTCTCTCTTTCTCTTTCTATACACACACACACACACAAACAATAATGGCATCCCAAATTTCCAGGAACAAGTTCTATAGTCAGGAATCTTTAGGAACCTATTCTGCTTATTTTCTTTTCAATCTGAAAATAGAAACAAATCACTTTATAACATCAAAAAGAATTAAACCATTTTGATAATTTAATAGAAAACATTTATTTATTAAAATATTTCCAACTTGAAATTTTGTTCTGATCATATATTCTGTTCAGAAGTAGGATGCTTTTTGACTCTAGTGTCGTCAGCTGTGTTAGGGTTTCTTAGCCATATTTGAACTGAAACATTGCAGTCCGAAAGATTTCTCTCTTTAACCTATATTTTCTACACAGCTACTGTTATCTCTCTACGCCTTTCTTTTACTTTTTTTTTTCTTCCCTGCTGATCAAAAGTCCTCCAATCTGAATCTTTAAAAAATGACAAAGTTTACTGGGCAATTCCTGATATCCTGGCTGACATAGAGCAGAAAGTGAACGAAGATTCCACTAACTTGTAGGAACTTGTTTACACACACACAGAGCAAGAAAATAAACAAATAAACACTGCGCAGATATTAGAAAAAGAAAAAACCTCCTGTTGGAACTTTCCATGGCTTGTAACTATTTAAAAAAGAATAAAAAGAAATTTGCTTTAACTCCTGATGTGGGATATTTTGCCATTAAGTGATAGGTCACTTACCAGAACCCTGTATTGTTCTTTGCTGATTTGAAACAAATCATAAATTATTTCTTGCATGTTTGCCGTTTGAGCTTTATATGCAATTTGGGAAGGGCAACTGGAAAATGCAGCAAGAGGAAAGAAAGATCGACAAATTGGGTGAGAAGTTTCACACCTTAGTGAGGTGCACATAAATTATGCATTATTTGCATACAAACCTACGTACATATGCACATAGGTGTAATATGTATGTGTCATTGATGGAACTCATTGCCAAGTATTGGGGTGCTCATATACATTTCCTTCTGTGTGAAATGAGTCCTATGTTGGATCTGAAGAAACATCCGCAGCTACTGCATGGTAAGGTAGGAGGATTCAGGGGATGGAGAGTTCTGGCTTTTCTTTGTGCACTCTTTTTTGGTGGACTGCTCCTCTTCAATTGGTTCTTTTAATGCATATGGTACATAAGTCTAAACTAATAAATATATATATATATATATAAATGGTGGTGGTACTCGCTTGGCAAAACCTTGGGTATGTTGGCTTGTAGTAGAACAAACTAGTACCCAAGGAAAAATGAGGAATAAAAAAAAGAAAGAACTAAGAACATGAAACTGAAGCAAAAACAATCGCTCAGAGTCCAAAGAAAAAAGCTCCAGAACGAGTAAATGCAACTACGTAAAGTGCTCACTACACAAAGTAGAGCAAACGTAAGGTAAACCTAAAAAGCTAGGCTAACCTACCTAGGTTTCACCTAAACAGATTGTCAGGGAAATGCCAGCCAAAAAGGTAAGAAATGGAACAGAATATATAGCTTAAACCAAAAACAACCATACCCACATGACATAAAAAAAAAATATAATAAAACATAGTAAAAACTCAATAATGGTGGGGGTTGTTCTTTATTCCACAATGCTTTGTTGTTTTCTTCTGTTTTTATTGTTGAATTTCCTCCTTCATGTCACCTGTTGCTTCTCTTTTTTTTTCTTTTTTTTTTTTCGCCCTTCAATTCCCACTCCTGTTGTTATTCTCCCACTGTAACCCCAATCTTCTCTTTTTTTTTTTTTTCCCCTTGTTGCTTTGATTTCCTCCTCTTCCTGTATTTCATTCTTTGCTTTTGCCACTCTCTTTCCTTCCCACTTTTGCCCTTTCTTTCTCTATTACCCCCTCTTTTCTCTTTCTCTTCTTTTAGTATCCTGTTTCCCATGATCATTACCCACAGCCACCCTAACCACTATGTGAACCCCCTTAACAACTACTCCAAGTGCATTTCACATTTACTGCTGATGCGCAGCAAAAGACTGACATTCACGTAATTACCAATGTGCATATTTGCTAGCACCTCTTGCAGATTGCCTACTGGTTCAGTGCATTTTTATGACCCTCTCCTGATGTGCAGTCACAATTGCTGTAAACATTCGGGTGAGGGGAGCCAAGCAAAATGTCCAGTTCTGTCTTTCTCTTTCCTTTCGTGGGTTCATTTTAGTGTTTTAACATGGGGATTTGGGTAGGAAAACTATTTAGTTAATAATTTTTTTTCTTTCAAGGCCAGACAATTTATCATTAGGGGTAAAAAAATAAATGTTGGAATAATTTCCAAGTACTTAATAAATGATGAGAATACTGGAGATGACAGAAATGTGGTTCTACAGAAGGATACTGAGAATTCCATGAATAAAGCAAGTAAGCAACAAGGAAGTCTTAAAGAAAATGGTAACAAAAAGAACGCTTATGCTAAGAATCAGAAAGAGATGGCTGAAATTGTCATAATAAGGAAAATAGGGCTTGGAAAACATAATCCTTACAGGGCAATAAAAATAGTGAAGGTAAATGAGCTGCATCTGGCAAGGTTTTATGAATGGATAGCAGAACGAGGAGCAGGGGACTTGGCAAAGGTAAAAATGCTGCTAAAGGTCACAAGGTATAGGAAGTTGTGGAGAAACATGATCACTGACATAATGAAGGGATACAGCAGATAGACAAACTAAATAAAATTACCAACTAAAGCAGACTTGAACATTTGTGCTACAATATTTAATTTGAATAAGATTAGAAAATGTGACATAAAAAAATGAGATATCACAGTGGCTCGTTGAACGACAACATTCAAAAACAAAAAAAATAACTCTCACCTGACACATTTCATCCATAGAAGGAACTTCCATAATGGAGTCGGTCTTTGTGTGCATGTGTATATCTTTTTATTCTATTTTTATTTTAAATAAAAACTTATCTTGCTCTTTAGAATCTTTTTGCCAGTCTACATTCCCCCACACATTGAATTGGTTCTTCTGCTATGTATTTAGAGATTCCTGGCAAAATCCCAAAAAGAATCTGCAATTTTATTGATCCTGATCTGGCATTTCAGCTTCAGTCACTTTCTCACCGCTGTAAAGTGGCTTCCCTGTGCCTTTTCTATAAATACTTTCTTGGTAATTGTTCTGATAAACTTTCCTCTCTGGTACCTAGACTTTATGAATTTTACACACAGTACTAGATTGGCAAAAACATTTCATCATTTTAAAGTTGAAATGGCTAAGTGTAACTGTAAGTTCTATGCTAACAATTTCTTCTCTCACACTTCTCACTCATAGAACTCTCTTCCGGCCTCTTGCTTTCTAGTCAACTTTGATCTTCAAAAATTTAACTTTAATGTCAGTCGTTATCTTCTGTCTTAATTCTTGTTCTTTTGCTGTTTTCTCTCCTTAATAGTGTTTTTCTTTTGCTGATATTCTTTTGCATTCAGTAGCCGTCTTAGTGGCTTTATTGCATTGCTTGGGGTGAAATGATTAAAAGCAAAAAAAAAAAAAATATTCAACTGAAAAGGAGCTTGGGAAAAATATTTCACTATTCTTTTAGTATTTGTAAACATCCTGAATTTTAGCTGAACTTTTTTTTTTTTTTTTTTTTCTTAAATCCATATCACCCCATTCAAGGTAATAAATCCACTAAAACTAAAACATAATGGATTACTTGGTATGGAAGAATTAGGAACAGAAACATTAATAAGCAGGAAGAGAAAAGTATAATCAGGAGGACAGTACATAGTGACTGACACTGCATTTAAATTTTTGCAGATTAAAGTTGAACACAAACCTCTCCTACCATAGCCAGGAAATATGCAACTCTGTCAGCTGCCATTACTTACTGTTTATTTTTTTTTTTACCAAGAAATGCCTTGTGTAATTCCTCTTTTTTTCTTTTTGTTTTTATCTATTTTTTTTTCTTTGACAATTTTGTATTTTCATGAATTTTGACTTGAAAAACAAAGAATTTCACCAAGAATGACACATGCTTGATTGGAACAAATTCTTTCTAAGTGTTATTCAGACTGTTAAATTCACTGTTTTTTTGTTGTTAGCACAATGTTTTTGCTGATCCATTCTTATTGGCCTTTCTCAGACGGCGCAGAAAAGTCTGCTATTGCAGACTGCATTAGGAGATGGAATTACATGATGCCCTCTAGGATAAGGTTGAAGGAAAAGAACATTTTTGAAGAGTAAGAAAATCAAAGGAATTTGCTTATATAAGCCTAACAGAAAATCAGTAAATCAAGCCAGCATGAATTTAAACACAGTGTGAATTTCTTCTATCTATCTATATATAAAATTCTTTGACTTCTGTTAGTCCATCCATCCATCACACCCTCTAAAAAACCAAATTTTGGAGAGAAGTGTAAACTGGTAAAGAGCTACCAAGTAAAGTTGGTTTTACTCATGCACATAGTTTTTAGTGCAATAAATTTTCATTAATTTTTGGGGGAAAAATTAAGTTTTATTATTTAACATAGAAAACACTCCCACTATTTTAAAAACAATTTAATGATTAAAATAACAAATACTTATTTAATAAAAATGCAATATTGTTTGTTTTTTTTTTTGGGGGGGTGCATATCTTTTAAGTTTTTATATACAAGAATTGAGTTTCTAGTTCATCCTGCATTTGCAAGAACTATAAACAAAAAAGTTTGGATTTGGCTTCAGAAAGACATGTTTATGCATGGCCAGTTGTATGATGCATGCCTAAGTAAGAAAGCCTAAGAATTTAATCTTTGCTGTTATTAAAAAGGAAAAAAATAAATTTAAAAAAAAAATATTGTTTACCGTGAAATCCTATAAAGAAATTATTAAACTGTAAAGTAAGTTTTTTGTCAAAGTATTTTTCCAAACAAATCAGCTTATTAAAATTTCATTGATCGGTTTGCAAATTGCAACAAAAAAATGTTAGCTCAATACTGTAAGGATTTCAACACCCATCAGTATTTTGCAAAAAAAAAAAAAAAATTATAGCGGTAAAAAAGATGTGGTCTGTCATATTATGGGAAATGTTTTCATCTACTGCATTTCAAGCAACATGATGTTTACATTGATGTGATAAAACCATTTTTTTTTTTTTTTTTTTTTTTTCACTTGTACAAGGCCCGGGGGCCACTCAAGGTAGTTAAAGAATAAGAGATACAGCTTCTGCGGATATGTGTGGAAGATAATGATTAACCCTAGAATTAAACAGGTTAGATTGTAGTGATTGGGTAAGCAGCCTCTTGGGTGTCGGTTTCACAAGGCAGGCAGTTACCAAAAAGATTTAGTTGTTTAAATTAAACCAGTCCTCCTTTCTCCATTTTGAGTATAAGGTTACAGTTTCACAATGTTTTATTGCAGTTTCTGTAGCAAGGAGGCTTTTTACCACATGTGCATGTATGTATATGTGTTTCTGTTTATAGAAGATTTATTGAAAGCCCTTCTCTCAAAAATCTGGCCCTTTGTGCAGATCTGGGGAAATGGATCTGACCAATAATTTTTCTGCACCCCAATGTGTCAAATGATATTACTGATAATACTTTTTGAGTTTCTGTTTATTTTTGGTTGAAAGGAAATTGGGGGGACTTTTGCCTTTATTTTGCTTTGATAATCTCTTTGATAAATGAAAGCCAAAGAAGCTGTAAGCCGAAAGAAATGTTAAAACTAACAAGTAAAATAATAGAACATATAATTGATGGAATAATGGAAATATTTAATCAAAATGATAACCAAAAGAATATAACGGTGTTATCTTGCATGTTAACACTGTAGACTTCCCGAAACCTGGAATATAGGTGTTATTCCTGTGGTTCCATAGTAAGTTTTCTATAGCGTGGAATTGCTAATCCCCACACTCATCCAGTTTTAAATTCAGTTGTCCTTCTTCTAGGCTGGTTATCTATCAAGGTTAGAGAGCCCAGTTTACCTGCTATGCGGAGAGAATAAATAGACTTATACCTTTCTCAAAGCAATTTGTGCAAAAGTGAACGCTATGACCACGCTGGGATTTGAACACAGCATGCTGAGCTTACTTTCTGTGATAACTGTTGTGCTATGTGCATTTTCTTTACATTAGAAAACAAACTTTGTATTTAGAATACAGAATCAGCTGCAGCGGTTTGTTTTAAACTTTTTCATCCCAAGCCAGGTGATAAAGCTACCATCGCACAAGAAGTTACTGGGAGTGAAAGAGGAGAAAAAGTAATAAAAGAGCTGTTATCAGGATAACAGAAGATAGTGATTGACATTACATTTATATTTTAAAGATTTTAGGTGTCGGGAAGGCAAGAAACTATTAAAATAGAACTTATGGTTACATGAAGCTGATTCAACAATAAAACAATGAGACCTAATTGCCAATCTAGTGCCACCATTTGTGCTTCTTTTTTTTTTTTTTTTTTTTTTTGACATTTTTCAAAAAGAAAATTTGACATCAACTAGGGGGCTAGTGTTTGAATGTCATATGCTTTGTCTGTATTAGGAAGAACAAAGAATGGATCAGTAGAAATGGTTAAAACCGGTCTTAATCTAAGCACCAAGCCCAATACAAGGTGCAATAGATAAATTGTCATATTACCCCCGAAATACCGCACAAGAAGTTGTCAATGGTTGTGCTAGCATGAAGTCACAAGTCATCGTGACTGAGGGTTTGAAGGTATCAGACTTGTTCAACTACAGACAGATTATACACTTTCTCCCAGGAAATATTACCCCCGAAATATCTTGAAATACTAAAAGCTAACTTTATTCAATAAAATCGCCATTGGCTTCAACCACAACCTCCAGACAACTTCAGAATCTCCTGCAACTCTTCTGGACTGTCTCCTATGTTGGTGAATGCTGCCATAATCCTTGCCTTCAGTTCATCTTTGGTGTTACAAGGAGTTTTGTTGGTCAACTCAACTGCACCTGACATATAATAATCAAGGGGGTTGCAGTCTGGGGAGTTAGGTGGTCAGATGTAAGGGGTGATGTGGTCGCAGAAATTGTCTGACACCATGACTGGGTTCTTCTGCTTGTGTGGCATGGTGCAGAGTCCTGTTGCCAGACATGGGGTCTTCCAGCAGCCACCCTCTTGACCTAGAGCAGCATTACCTCCTCAAGACATTTGTGTAGGCTTTCATGTTGAGTCTGAGGCCTTCACCAATAAATTCGGGAGTTCATATCAGAGTTATCAGAGTAGTGTTTTCCAAACAGCCGTACCTTCGTAAACCTCATCAAACTCTTTCCGAATCTTCTGAAATGTTCGTATAGAGCTTCTGGCACAATTGCCAAGCAGTACAGCAGGCTGTTTCCAAATTTCTGGTGGAGTGAATTGTGTCTTGGTGCTCTTTTTCTCATGGAGAGTGCCCAACTGATCCTAGTATACCATCAACAAAATCAAAAACAAATGATGCACAGGCTCAAAATTAAAAATGGCGACAATTTACCCATCGCACCCTGTATCTTAGTCTATTTTTGTAACATAAGAAAGAGATTGGAACCCATCACTATAATAGAAAATATTATAGTCTAATGTATTAAGCTTGGTGGCTAGAGCTGACTAAGTCCATCCCCAACTCGATTGCTGTCATGTATAAATGGGTTAATAATAATAACAACAAAAAAAAAAACAAACAAACACTGAAACAAGTAGTCTAAATAACTTATTGATTGACAATGCTTGTGTGAAACTGACAGATTGAATCTGTAAACAATTATTAATTCATGGATTTGTTACTGATTGATTGATCATTGAACTCTTGTTTTTCTTTCTACAGATACCGGAAGACTGGTAGCATCAATCCCGGTCAGATCGGTGGCAGCAAACCTAAAGTGACCACACCTGATGTGGTCAACAAAGTCCGTCAATACAAATTGGAAAACCCGCAAATGTTTGCCTGGGAAATAAGACAAAAGTAAGTTCTCTACACTTCTTGATGAGATATTGTGTCGGGCATGAAAGAGGCTCTGCAGGCAATTAAATAATCATTTGAATATCTGCAGGTTGCCAGGGTTTCTGTAATTAGGTCTTGTTTGCTATTTGGTTGAGTTATCAGCAATAGTATGAGACATGGCTTGATCAGTTAATAAAAATATAAAAAAAAAAAACATCTAATCCAGTTCTTTATAATGATTGGCAGCATGATTGTCCATCTGCTAGGACAGCTAGCCACTCCCTGTTGCAGGTGTTTGCTCAGGCAGATTTGTGTTTCTTGAATACCCACAGAGCTAATCAGGGGCTTATACTGCAACTATGCTGTGCAGACCTGGGCTACAGTCCCTCAGAGAGAGAGAAAGAGAGAGATTGCATAATCTGCTGTAATCATTAAATGATCAAAGCCAATACGCTGACTCTCGGTCACACTGACTTGTGACTTTGTGCTAACATGCCCATCAAAAGCTTCCAGACAGTTTCATATATAATGATGAAAAGGCGGCATGCTTTTGGAGAGAACGGACAGACAGCAATACAGTGTCTCAAGGGAGGGCCGTGATATCAAATGTACTACAATAAATTGTCTTGAACTCAGACCGTTCCATCCAGGAGATGGTCTTGGTCTGGAAGTTTAAAAAATAACAATGTTAATGTCATATTATTTAAAAAAGGTTCCTTACTTTACTACAGTAATAAGAGGATAATAACTGACACAATCAACATTATAATGCAAATTCCTTACTACAGTTAAGCTGATGGGTTGGACAAAAATAATTTGTGGGCTGGCCCTAGTTTAAGGCATGCTCAATATATTGATGGCCTGAAGATTGTGTTCAAGTATGAAACAAGCTGTTGCAACTCAGTGTTGACCTCAGCATTCATTTTTAGACACACACACACACACACACACACACACACACACATATATATATATATATATATATATATATATAATGGCTTTTTCTCATTTTCATGTCCACCTCTCTGCTGGAGTGGCTAACTAATCCCTGTTACAGATGTATGCTCAAGCACATTTTTTTCCCATTGCTCATGGAACCACTAGCTCCAATCCTGGGAGAAAGTGTATAATCTGTCTGTAGTTGAACAAGTCCGATACCTTCAAACCCTCGGTCACGATGACTTGTGACTTCATGCTAGCACAACCATTGATAGCTTCTGAACAGTTTGGGTCAACCCTTGGTTCCATTTCAGTCACTTCCCAATGGTACTACATGCTGGAATCTTCTCTCCTTGGCATATTGGCCATGACCAGATTCAAACCTTGATCTTGTGATCAAAACATTTTAATCAATTGACTTGCCCACTTATTACACACCTATCAAATATACACAAGGAGTAAATTTGAATTAACATTTTAATGAATTTCAAGTTGAATGAAAAAAAAATATAGCAATACAAAAATTTCAGTGTTATCCATCCCAAATGATGATAGTTCTTTACAAGAAATTGGTTAATTTGTTTGTTATGGTTTATCAACCCTTTGTGGGTTATTTAGAGCCAAAACATATTTTTTTGATTGTAAGAATAATTCTTTTATTTCTTTGCAAGTCAACATTGAATGAAATTTTTTTTATTTGTTTTTTTTTCTTGAGATAACAATGATTTTCCAGATTCAAGTTCTACTATTTAACCCATAGCGTGGGGCAGAGAAAAGATGTGTTCATACTTTTTCCAAGGGTATTTGCACATAAGTGAATGTAACAAACTGGATTGGAATTTGAACTTGATTTCTCATTCCGAGTTGCTATCCATCACGCCACGTGCACATCCACCCACTTTATAAGAAACAGCATGTGTCTGAGTAAATGTCTTTCACAAGTCCAGACCCATCCTCCATACATTAACCTCCAGGATCCAGCAGCAAGGATAGCTGTCAAAGGATCAGTTACAATCATTGCCCAGCCCATGATTTGGTACATACTGTGACCTAATATTTCACAGCACATTTATAACCAATCAATTCAAGGAATTCAAAGATTTCCTCCTCTTAGATGAACTGCTTTCCCAGCATGATGCATCCCACCTACAGGATTGCTTTAGAATATTAAAACCTACCATTTTCTTCAGGCATAACAGAGAATAATAATTCCAGAGCAGGTATATATAAAATAAACAGCCACAACTGCTTCTCATATTACATTGAGGAAACTTGCAGAAATTTAAAAAAAAAAACAAAAAAAAAAATGTATCTATGAACACAAAAAGGATCTTATACATAACAATTTATCAAATGCATTAATTATAAATAGAAATACATTTAACCACAACTTTGATCTAAAGAATACCATACTTATTAAAAGAGAAAGTAAGTAACTTAGAAAGTTCTTGAGAGTGCCACTATTGAATCTTGCCAAAATGTAAATTGGCACCCAAATTTTTTCAGATATCTTCTTACATAAAAGATATACACTTTCCTAGGCCAATATACATAACCATAAAAATTTTTTTAAAAATTAAAAGAAAATCTGTTATTTAAAATAAATAAATACATAAATAATTTATCAAATTAAAATAATAATTGCATTAATAAAAAAAAAAATTGAATAACATTTATTAATTTTTGTCTATTAGGTATTATATTACTTACCATCCTCCATAGATTACCTTGACTTTCATAGTTAGCCTGAAGAAAATTTATGAACATTCTGAAATTTAAAAATTTTAAAGAGGTAATGACAATTGTTACTTCTGTTTATGAATACGCATTACAAATCTTTACATTTGCCTTGATAAAGTCTATCAGAAGATGAAATGCAGCAGTAAAGAAAAGTGTTTCCTTCTGACTTTATTAATTGCAAGAAAAGTCCAAATATTTACTCTGGCATCTGGAAGATACAGACCTGGTTGACTATTTAACTAAAGTCTTCCACGCACACCCAACTGACCCACTGTTATTCCAGACCCCCTGTTTATTTTTATTTTCTGATGACCTGTTTGTTTCATTCTCCCTCTTTTCTCCCTGTTTTTTTTTTTGTTCTGAAGACAAATTTTATTCAAACCTACCCTTCTATTCTGTACTTGTGTTGTTTGTCATGTTTGAAACCAAATTCATATTTTGGCAAATATGAATGTTTGTGCCCACTAAAATATGATGTTTCCATAGGGTAGTTTTTCCATTGACACTGCTATTTTAACTACATTCACTCTCTTGGAAATGTCTGTTTACAAGATTATAAAAAGATTTACCTTTTTATGAGATTTATTATATATTTACAAATAAATGTGAAAAATCTTTTTATTTAAAAAAAATTATTTTTCATGTAAATATAAAATTAATTTTATAAATAAACACTCTAATAAATAATGTGTTATATTTTTGTTGTAAATTCTCAAGAACAAAGAATGTATGAGCTCAGTTTCATATTTTGGGGTTTTTGTTAACATTCTAATCATTGCTTTTTAAAACAATAAACATTGCCGAGATAGTGAATTTAGGTAAAATTAGCAATTAGTCAATGTTTTAAAACTTATTGCATTGTAGATGCTTCACATATTTTAATAATTTTGTCATTTTAAAAAATTTTGGAATAAGATTTTTTTTTTCTACATTTCTTTATAAAATGGTAAATGATAAATTTTTTAATAATGTATCTAAATATTTGTTAATTAATTAATATATATATATATATATATATATATATATATATATATATATATATATATATTTATGAATAAAATGACAATAGGAAAACTGGTAATTGCTGACGTTTAGTCAATGTGGACTTTATCAAAGCAAAATACGAAAAAGTCCACATTGACTGAACGCAATTACCAGTCAGCAATTACCAGTTTTCCTATTGATTAAATTCATAATTTTCATATATATTTAAATATATATAAATATTATATATATATATATATATATATATATATATATATATATATATATATATAAAACACCTTTACCTTGATAGTATAAAATTATGTACAAAATATTTAGATTTTGGCATTAAATAACCCATAGAGGCCAATATGCTGCTAAACAAAATCAACCAACCAAAATTTGTTTCTTACTTAGCTTCTGTGTAAGGTTTTTTTTTGGTGGGGGGGTCAGGCGGAATTTGTTTTTGTTTTTAACTGTGTTTCTCAAATGTTAGTGAGTCATTTAAGGTTGTAAGAATTTTTTTTTTTTCTTTTTTTTTTTTTTTTTTTGTTATGAATGAATATTGCATTAATTTTTTGAGAATAACTATTTCTCCAGACACATGTCCTACTATTTAATCAATGGCTGAGTGGAAGAGATGGCTTCATCCACTACCCAAGGGTATTTGAACATAAGTGAATGTAACATACCAGACTGGAATTTGTACTCAGCTCTCTGATTTAACATTCTGAGCCACTATCGATTACACCACCCACACATCCACAGAAGCTGAAGGAGATAACATCACAAAGTATTTCCCAGCACCCACCCAACTTCTCCACCCCCCGGATAGTATTTAACTTGGGAGGACGAGACAGATGAGACAGGATTGACCTCTTTAATATTAAGGATTGAAAGACTTTGTTATTGTAAGTTAATCTTTTCTCAAATATACATTTGTTTTCTTTTGCAGATTACTCGAAGATGGGGTTTGCTCTGAGAAAAATATACCAAGCATCAGTTCAATCAACCGAATTATCCGAGATAAAGCAATTTTGCATCGACGAAATCTTGAGAGCTTCGCTCATATCACGGAAGAGGAGGTGACAAGATTGGAATTTTATTTCTTTCTTTTTTTTTCTGTAATTTGCGTTTTATATCTGAGATACTGAAATTCTAAATAATTTTTGAAAGTTTATATCTGAACTTATAAACAATTTTTTTTTTCATCTGCTTTTTATTGCCTCTTCTAAGTAAACATACATTCTCTAATCATTAGTATAACTCAGTCATTTATTTTGAATTCATTGTGCATACTAATAATTGATGAATGATAATCTGGGAGTTGTGATAAAAAGCAGCTGAAATTAAGATGAACGTAAACTGACATTGCTTCATCTAAGAAATTTGAATAATCTTACAACTAATACTACTAGTATAAAAGGAGCAGATAGGTTTGTCTATCATCTGGTTCACTCTCCTCCCTGGTCTTTTGAACAGGAGTAGAAGTTTATCCCTTCTTTTCTGTTTAAGATTGGGTTTCTGGTTCCTTCTAAAGTCTTCTCATTTTCTTTCACTCCCAGTAACACCTTACGCCTTAGTGATTCTGTCACTTTGCTTGGAGTGAATTGATTAAAAAAAATGTGATTAAAGAGGATGATGGCTTATCAGGCTAGATTCAAATTTCAGTAATTGGTTGGTCATTTTGTGGCTTAGTTAGTAAGGCAGCTACTCTGTAAGACCAGGGACATGAGTTTTAATTTAAATGTTTTTGTATTAAAAATATGCTGTCAAAATAAATATATATAAAACTTTTGAATTAATAAAAATATTTGATCAAAATTAAATGCTTTTTTTCTTTAAAAAATGACTTTGTTTCGAATATGAAACCAAGTGGATATGGATATTTAAGAAAATCTGAATGAGAAGATATGTGTTCCATAAAAGGATAAATAGAACCTTACTGTGCTGTAATGGTCTCTGTGGCCGAGCTGTCTAAATCATGTCAGATCAGACATTGCCTTCCCCAACAAAGAGGCACACATTTTCAAAATCTGCCATATATATGACTTAGGATCAAATATAGATTGGTATCCAACAGAATGATAATTTCCTATTTGTTCATTATCTAATCATATTGTTATATATATATATATATATATATATATATATATATATAGAGAGAGAGAGGGAGAGAGCACATGAGAATTCATCCTCTCGTCTACTTTTCTTTGAAGAACTCAATAATGTGAAACAGACACTAGTTCACAATGATTTTCCTAACTACTTCATCGTCTATTTCTTTCTAAAGTAACTAATAACAATACTGAACATACAGATAAAAACGGTAACATTAACATCTTCTACCAAAGCCAAGTACTTGTTAACTATAAGCAAGACAAATTTTTTTAGAAATATCATAAAGAAATACATAATCCCAGTCAACCTGAACAAGAAAATTAATTATCTATTCTAAAAAATTTAAAACACTTAACATTATCCACCAAAAGAACAATACACCTTCAAAATCAAAGCTACAAAGAACGAACCTTATTTACGAGTTCAAATGTCCTTTAAAGAACTAAATATTCTGGTAAAACCAAACTAATAAATAATTACATTGGTCACACTACTATCTAGATGACTTAGGTTACACCTACTCAACCATAGCTCCATTAGGACTCATTTAAACACACACAAAACCCTACCAGACTCCATCTGAAACATACTAGTATAATGGCCTCATATATATATATATATATATATATATATATATATATATATATATATATATATATATATAGAGAGAGAGAAGCCAACACCCAATAATATTAACTATGAACATGGCCACAATGTGTGGACCATGTTTGAAAAATAAAACAATCCTATAACTTTAGACATATACATAAAAAACTAACATACTTAGTTGAAAAATCCCCCCCAAAATTGTCCTTGATAATGGCTAAAAGAATAACCAAAAGCACTTGGATATGCAGGACATTGGGACAGTTTTTACAAACTTTGTGTCCAGAAAAGAAAACACTCATATAAACGCAAGAAAATTATGAAATAAAAAAAAAAAAAATTATACATTATACCTTGTCATTTGTCTTTAATGTAACATCTATAAAAGAGGTATTGCTGCCTAAATACATACACACTCTCTCTCCCTCTCTTAAAACAGCATAATCGCATATTAGGATTTTTGTTTGTTTTTTCAGTATATTTTTCTTCATATTGTCGGATCTATATCCATATATTTGCCTATATATATATATATATATATGATAAAAGTATAGTTTTAAGCTATCCTATATTTATGGGTAAAATTGCTTGATATCAGGGATAGAGCATATATAAATATAAAAATGGACACTGGGGTCAGTGTTGAGTTGTGACAGTCTGTTTCATGCTTGAACGCAATCTTCAGTCTATTCTTGTTGGTTCAACTATTTATATATGCTTATCAGTGGTGCATTATGGGTAGTGAAGTCTATTATATTATCTTTACATTTATTGGGTAGGCACCATTGATCAGCACACATAAATAATCGCACTAACACCTATGAAGCATGAAACAGACTGTCGATGTTCGCTGTTGACATCAATGCCCTCTTATATAAATAAACCTTTGTCATTATGTCTATTGCTATTCTGAATAGGTTTTTTTTTTTTTTTCTATTTTGCAGTTAACTGGCTGTGATGAAATTGAAGAATCAATCCTTCAGAGAGCTTACTACATTGGCCAATTACCAACCCAGCTTTCTGCGGAAACTCTCTCAACTGCAGCCTCAATGGCACAGTCTGCATTTTACAATGTGATCAGTCCCCATTCTGCTTCTTCATCAATTTACAACAATAGTGTGCATTCACAGGCTGATCTAAAGAATGGCGACAATAAGCCCATCACCAGTCCTAGTTTGACAATGCATACGAGTTCCCAACGGAGACCAAAGTCTTCAGATGGCGTTTCTGACAACACCTCCACTAGCCACCATGCCTCGGACTCTTGCAACTCTAAAGGTGGAAGTGTTGAAACCACGCACAAGAGCACGCCGTCGCTATCCACCAAGTCGGAGAGGTTGCAGGACGTCATCACCCACCTGTTCAATCAGGCATCAGCCACGTATTCATCGGTACAGAGCACACTGCCAACCTCTCTGTCTTCAGTTACCGAAAAAAATTCTGGTCTTTGCGATAAGTCCGACTCCAGTTCTGTAAGCTCTTTGAGCAAGAAAAGCGACATGCCTACGGCTTCCACGTCTGGAAATCCGTCTGTACTGATCTCTCACTCTTTGACACACAAAGGCGTGTCGATTGCCAATTCTGAGATACCAAATTCTTCCAGTAGCGCCGAGAATGTCCTCGGCACCAGAAGTAATACAAACTCTCCACTTCGGGGTGCAGTTTCTGCAAAACCAGTCTCGAATTCTGACCATGGACGTTCATCGTCAAGCAAAGGCTCTGCATCCGGCTCGATAAAGTCACCCGAGCCTTTGTCTGGTGCTAACCGAGCTGCAAATGTAGCAGGTCCGTCAAAAATGTCATCTGCAATGCCTATTGGTTTTGACAAGTTTGGTGCCGTCTACTATGACTACAGTCTACCTGACCGTGGCTTGGGTCAGACTCGCCCTAGCCGTAATGTGACCATTTCACCCTCGTGTATGAGTCCCGCGGCTTCTGCTGTCTGCTTCTACCCAAATGGTTTGCCCTCAATAAAGACACCTGTCGATTTCTCTGCATGTAGTCCAAGTCTTGACAGTTCTGGTGCTGCCACTCCCCTTGATCTGTCGGCATCAGCTTGCAAGGAGTCTGCAGTACCTAGTCCTCATCGTAAATCCTCTAAAGCATCTGAAAAATTAACCGAGGTAAGACGTAACACCCCAGTGTTGGACGAGTCTCTTGACGAAGTCAAAACGCCGCTCTCTTCTCGTTCTGTTAGTGTGGTGACTAGTACCCCAACACCACCGCCAGCATCACTTGCAACTGTGTCCGGGGAAAAACAGGATGTTAGCCAGTCAAAAGCCACCGTGCCAACACTGAAGACACCGTACGAGAGGCACTTCCTCATTTTCGGAGATAATGAACTCGAGATTATTTCTGTCGGCAAGAACAAATGGATTGTCCGTAATGAATTGGAACTCTGCAGAATTGCCAAGGAAGAAGTGAAGAAACTTGGAAGCCCTAGTCCAGAAGAATCATGTTCAAAGTCTTCAACTGATAAGAGACATTTTTGTAAGCACTCTGCCAAAGTTGTCTGTTCAAATACAGACTCTTGTAGCCATCTTAACCATTCATCTGGGGACAGTTCGGCCTGCTCTGGTTTTAAATGTTCCCAGAGTTCATGCTGCTCATCGCCCAAATCTGCATCACCTCAGAATCCTCCAACTGCTACTAGCCCCAAAGACCAAAAACCTGCTTGTTCCAATCATAAAAGAGCTAACGATTCACCTGGTGAATTCAACAGCATCGCTGCTAAAGTTCCTCGAAGTTCTTCTCCATTACCATACAGTGTCACTGCTAGTCCCAAAACTAATTCTGTGTGTAACGACATATCAACTCCAAGCAATGGTGCCGATGCTAGCACCACTGTTGAGGATTCCTCTGTCCTGAGTACACAGTCCAAGAGCGCCTCAATAGTGTCAAACGACTGCTTGTCAGCAACGAACTCGAGCCCTTTGGGTGAGGAAGAAACCCGGCAGGGTGAGGCTGTGTCGTCTTGTGAAGAGAGCACTGAGATGGCAGTGGCACCAGTTTTGTCATCCGATAGTGAAGGCAGTAAGTGTCCCACTCTACAGAGGATGCTGAAGACCACTTGAGCATGGTTGCCAAGTGTGCTTTTTACACTCACTCCTTCACTCACACTTGCACTCAATCCTTCACTCACATGGTTAAAAAAAAAAATGAGAAAACAAAATGTATACTCACACTCAAGTGTTTTTTTTTTTTTTAAATAAGAAAAAAAGGTGTATACAGGTGGAACATAAAATAACCCCCACCCTATCCTTATGTTTATTTTAAACTTATCATCTTCGAGGTAAGAGGCTAGGACTTGAGTGGTAAAGATGTTAGTAATAGTATCTATCTGGAAAAGAGTAAACACACTGGCTGAGAAAAGATTGAGCTGCCTGCTTAGCATGAGTTCATCTTTCTTTCTCTGGCCTCTTGACTGAAACCTTTTTCTTTTCTTTTTTTTTTTTTTTTTTTTAAAAAAAAAGGATGAAAATGAAAACAGGGGAAAAAATTGGTGTCTGTTAGGCAAGTTTTTTTTTTTTGTCTTTAAAATTTGAGGTGCACAAAGCCATGTCTATTAAAGATAATGATCATTAAAATTGATGTGGATACAAATGTCATAGGTTCTCTCCCCACCCCCTTCTCTTAATGGTTTCAATTCTGATGAGATTCAAGTCATTTAAAACCCTTATGCATCATCATGAAGACTGCTTTGTCTTGTTAATGCAAGCCTTTGTTATTTTGTTCTTCATTGACATAAACATAATGTCTAGCTACATTTGTTACTGCTGATACCATCTTTCGTTAACCCCAGTAGATTTTTTTTTTTTTTTTTTTTTAAACTGTTGCACCTGCTATCTAGATGTCCTATCCTAAAAGCTGGACTAGTTTCTGTGGAAAGAAACAAATCAAGGTAAAGATCATTCGTCATTTTTCTGGCCATCATTAAGATCGAAAATACCTGTATGATAAAGAAACCTGCTGCTTCTAGGCTGGGAGTCACGAAAGACCAATTTAAAAACCATTTCTCGCAGCCCATATTTAAAAATCAAGAATTCTGCTGATAAAACAATTCCATTATGAAATTGTATTATTCTGGTAACCATCAGTTTCTTAAGGATTTTTGTTATCAATAATTCTTGTGAAATAAGAATCGCCCTATGTTACTAACACAGGGTTTCAGAATTTTATTTTTCTGTCTTGGAGATAGGTAAATATCTCCAGTTCTTTTCAACTCAGCATTATACTGTTTAACCCACATACTAAGGACCACATATTAATTTTGTTTTATCCTTCTTGCCAAATGAATATTTTTTTTTTTTTTTTTTTTTTTTAGGGTGACAGGGTTGGTTTCTGTTAAGGTGTAGGGCAGGGTTGATGCACGTAATGTTATATACACTTACAACAGTCAACCTGCGAATAATGGAGAGAATTTCATCCCAATTTAAGCCAGGTAATCCATAGAAACAAGATCAATAATTGTCTGGAGATATATATCAATAGCTCTAACCCCTAACTGCCCACGTAATATTGTCAAAGCCTGATTTCTGTTCTTCATGTAATGAGTTACTGAACTGAAATACGACCTCTCTCGTGAAAGGCTGGACATTCTGGAAAATTGAAAATCTGGTAGATACACAGGAATGGACTCTCTCTTCTCCACAAATGGTAATTGTTTAATATATTTTCAAGAAAAAGAAAAATTAGTTATTATTGCCATATAAATATATCTATATATTTTTAACACATGTTATTAAATTGGTTCAGTTTACACATAGTCTATATCTTGATTATAGAGATAATATATAGCGATAAAATATGTCCAAGGCCAGAATTTTTTTTTTTTTTTTCTTGAATGCTGATTTTTCAAGTCATCCTTTACTTAGAAGATTGGTGCAACACAGTCTTCCTATCCTCATTCCCTCCCCACCTTCTTAAGCTGGACTAAGTATATATCTGTCTAATATCTAAAAAAAGAAAAGGTACTTGGTTACCTGAAAAGCACAGCAAACCTCAAATCTTTTGATGCCTTGCAGTGCCACAGAGAAAGTCTTCTGGGCAGAGTGGAGGGTGTAAAACAGAGGGTGGGGCAGAGTAATGGTGTAGGGGGTGAGGAGAAAGTGTCATAGTTGCTACTTTATTCTATTTGTTTCTGGCTTTTAGTTGCCTCACTCTTCTCTGTGTTTCTTCCATGTCCCCTATCCACTTCCACCTATAACCAAAATTGAAAAGAGATAGGCTCTGAAAACACAACAAAAATAAAGAAAGAAAAAAAAGAAAAGAAAAGATGAAGAAAAAATGTCAAATGACCAAGCATTTTTATTTATTGTTTATTTTATGGTATTTCGGAAATTTCAAGAAGGAAAAAAAAAAAAAAAAGTTTATCTCTTCTGAAAGAAGTTTTATGAAAAGTGTCAACTTCAAGGGACAAGGAAAATAGAAGACCTCCCTCCCCCCAAATCTCTCATCTGTCTTCCTTGCTTACTCAGTGGACTTCAGAGAGGTCATCGGGTGGAGGTGCTGTTAAGATGGACATTTAACAACAGCATCTGACCACTCCACACAACCAGCCACCTACCTAAGATAAATGTGATGGAAAGGAAAAGAACTTGACAGATGATGGAGCTTCCTTTTTTTTTTTTTTTTTTTTTTTTTTACCTCCGACATCTACATCATTGTCCATGTGGAAATAACACAAGAGAGACAAGGATGAAGACAAAAAAAAAAAAATAAACAAAGCAAACATGAAAGAGGATTTTTCTTACAGCTGCTTTGCTTAAGCTAAAATATTGCTGTCTTTTTATTTTTATTTTCTTTTTTATAAAGCCCCCCCGCCCTCACGTCTAAATGAGCCATTCAAGTCTTCAGCCTGTTTTCAAAATTCAAAGATGGCACTCTGTCTTTCTCATGTTCAGACATTGATTTCCTCTTTAGAGGATTTGGCCAAATTCAATTTCGGAATTTTTTTTTTTCTTTCTCTCTCTCTCTCTCTCTTTCTTTCTTTCTATTCTTTTTTTATTTATTTTTTTAAATAATTTTTTTTTTTTTACATGGGTCTTGGAGAATATTACGCAACAGTTTTCAGAACACAAACAAAAATGTCACCTCAATTTTATTTTTTTAAAGTTTTCAAAATTATATCGGTATATTTGAAACCATCTTTAGTAAATACCATCGGTATATTTGAAACAATATTTGCAGTTATTATATACATTATACACACCAACACTAACTCATTTGCATACAGTGTGTGTGTGTGTGTGTATATACATATATATAAAATATGGGAAATTGTATGACAATGGGAAAGTTTGCTTGTGATGCATTTTGTCCTTTAGGACTTCATCAGACTAAATTTGTAATGTCGGTACAAATACACATGCACACGAACGTGGGGTGCTGGGGATTTTAGAATTTTTTTTTTTTTTCTAAAATATTCTAAAATTCCCAGCATCCCTAATTCGTGCACATGCGTAGTCATGCCAATATAACAAACTTAGTCTGAAGTCCTGAAGGACAAAACATGTTACAAGTAAACTTTTTACATTTTGTCACACAATTTCTCCAATACTGTTCTTGGTATATAAAAATATATATTGTTATCTCACATATATTATACATTTGTTTGTTTCTATCTTTTTTTCTCTCTTCCTCCAAAACCACACATGATGAGCATTGAGAGATAAAGAAAAAACAACTTGATGATATTTTATTTTGGGGAAATAGAACTTATATTTATAAATCAAATTATCACTGTGAATTAACCATACACACATACCTCCAGTTTCACTCATTCTCTATATCATATACATAATACAATACTTAGAAAACCAACATTCCTGCTACCACAGTTTCTACCAATTTGACATCATCAGGCATGCCTGATGAAACCTAATTGGTAGAAATCGCAGTAGCAGGAAGTTTGGTTTTCTAAATAGGTTTTGCCATAAATTGTTCTACATTTTCTTTATTTGAAAATCGTATTGAGCACTTTTCATTAATTTAGCTGTTTTTTGCTTTTTGTCTCAAGTTTGATTTTATTTATTTTATATATGGTGGAAAGTTTGATGTTAGTCTGTTTTTAGCCTGGAATTGGTAAATTTGTAGGTATTTGGAAAAGGATTCTCTATTCTTTTATGAACTCTGTCATGAATGTTATTGTATATTCTGAAACTTAGCATTTTCTCATGGCTTCGACACTTGTTTGTCTCTCTTGCCATACCAATCTTTAAGAATTTCATTTTGCACTGTGTGCAGTGATGACACCTCTTCACTAGATGGAGGGCCTCCTAGAACAAAGTCAGTGACCAGGGCAATACCAATGGAATGAACAGCCACATGTCTGTAACCAAGGTAATCCTTCAAGTTGGAGGACATTTGCTGCACTTTGATCTGGAGACTTATGGATCTATTTGACCAAGACACACTGCATATGAATGACCATTTCTCTGATTTTCAACACAAACATGTGGGGCAGATAGAACTGTGATCTTGTGCCCCCCTCCCCCGAATCTATATTACTCTACTACATCTCAATTTTCATAAGGTAGTATTTATATAAAATACGCATTTTATTGTAACCTAATTATGTACAATATTGGATTATATACAATATAGGTGAACAATTCAACTAGGAAAATGGAAAATAAATGCAATGAATCTAAATACAAATTAGAGACATGTCATAATAAATCATTCTGTCTTAATGATTTGTGGCAATTTTTATCATCAACTTGAGATTTTCCTTGTTGAGGAATTTTAACACATTCAACATTATGGATAAAAGAAATAGTAAATTTTATATTGTGTTTTGTTTTAATATTTTTTTTTTGTTTTGTTTTGTTTTTTTTTTTAGTATAAGCAAAAAACATGGATTTGGATAGAAAAAAAGAATCTGCAAAATTTTTTCATCCTTTTAATAGTTGTACTTAGTTTAATTTTTTACTTATATTTAAATAAGTACAAAAAAAAAGCAAATATTAAAAAGATAACGAAGATCGCAAAGCATTGCCCAAGTGTGCCAGAGGAGGCAGGGGTAGTATGCACTGTCCATACGTGTATCATGATAGATGATTTTAAGAGAATTTACATTTTGACATTATAGTGATACCACTTATTCTTTTACAAAATTGAAAAGAAGCCATCTGAATGAAACTTCCTCCTTACAAATGGAATACAAAGAGAGCGAGAATGATTCACTCCAGAGAGTATGGCATGGTGGAAACATCTGAACTGGTAGAACTACAAAATGCAGATCATTCGTCTATGGGAAAGGAACTGTCAGGTTTAATTGAATAGTTAATTGCCCACAAGGCTGTGTAAATGCTTTTGAACTCTGTCTTGTCTATGAGGACAGGAAAATTGATGCTACACAATCTTCCTACTTCTGATTGTGTTTGAACAGTAGTGCTCATGTTGATGAACAGCAAAAAAAAAAAAGTTTTAGACACCCTCCCCAACTTGCTCCTTACTTTCACTTGTGGACTTCTCATTGATTACCAGTGGTTAGTCACATAGAACTCTTTGTTTTCTCCTTAATTGCCAGTAATATGTTGTTAGTAATAATTTCTGTATAAATATATTAAATGAAGGAATCCCCACCCAAGAATTATTGAAACTGCTGCTGTCTTCATTTGCTAACATTCTTTAGCGTTGTCCTGTCTAGAAACGGTGGTGTGTATGGATAAATTCAAGGTTTGTTTTTTTTTTCTATGCTTGGTCTGTACAAGTTTCTTCATCTTTTTTTGTTGCTTTTTTTTTAACTCAAAGCTCTGGCATAGTCATTGGCCATTGGATGAAACTGGGGAATTCAGACCAAAGGAACTTAGAACAAAACTTGCATTCTGAACTTGACCAAAAAATGAAGAAACCAGACCAAACTAAGGATTAACACATTAACTGCAAATGACGGAAATTTCCGTCATTACGGTTCTATGCTTCAATTGCAAATGACGGAAATCTCTGCCTGGTTGCTAATGTATTAACTAACAAAAAAAATCTGTCATCTCAAAACTTTAAAGTAACTGAAGTGATTTGTTTTGGGTTTGTTTTTTTTTTTTCTTAATTTTTTAAGAATATAGCTTTTAAAAACATGGTCTCTTGTCTTGAAAACTTGTTGTATTCCCAAAGATACATTTTTTTCTTCAAATTTAAAATACTGCAAATGAAGGATAAATGTACTTGTATGTATGTATGTATATATGTGTTTTTATATATATATATATATATATATATATATATCTGAAAACAAAAATAAGAACTTGAACGAAATTTGTACATTTCTCATGGGTACGGAAGAATAAAAATAATTATAAAAACAAACAAAAAAAGATGAAAAACATTCTATGGTTTATATTCAGAAGAAAAATAAGGAACATTCTTTTCACAAAACATATGATAAAGTCAAAATGCTTAATGGATTATGATTTCTTTAAAAACAAACACCTTTTTTCCGAGCCCTTATAAACTTTGAAAAACAAACAAAAAAAAAAATGTTGTTTTTTATGTCTATGACAATCATCATTTTGTTCAGCTACAGTTGTTGTCTCTGTAAAAACTCCCTCCATTTTGGAACTGTGTGTGGAGAATTTGGTGTTTGGGTCCTTCTGGCGATGAACTTAGGCAAAATAAAGCGACCCAAGATTACTTCATTGCAAGCAGCAATGAAAGAATTCTGTCCGTCTTGACTGATTACAGACTGACCATCACAATGACCAACAGACAAGCTGATTACCTCGACTTTATTCGCTGACTGACCAACTGCAGACCTGACTACCACCATTTTGTTTTTTTTGTCACTAGTGTTGCTTTTTCCTGCCTCTGGTCCTAGACACCGAACCCACACTTCTGCCAGTTTAAATAAATTTGAAATAAGTAAAAAAAAAAAAAAGGAAAAAAAAAAGAATAAAATTTCTTTTCTTTTTTTTGTTTTCTTTTTTTTTTTTTCAAAATCTGCAGAGTTGTCTTGCCCAAGTCATAACTCTGTCAGTAAAAATTGAAAAAACTTGAAAAGGAAAAAAGAAAAAAAAATCGATGAATCTTAAATGACACTCCTTTTTACACTGTTTTAACGTTCTCAATTGTTTTATGTTTGCTTGTCACCTCTCTCCCAAACTGCTACTATTATGTCTCGACCCCCCCACCATTTCTCTCTTTTCATTTCTCCTCTCTCACCCATGACCCTTTTCTTTCACCCACCCAATTAGGCTTGCCTCCTTTCAACCTCCAAATCCATTGTTTAACTTTTTTCTTTTTTCACTGAATGCCATATCGTGCCAACTACCTATTTCTAAAATTTAAATGTTTCCTCTCTCTCCAATAGCTTTATTATATTTTATTTTGACTTGTGTATTTAAAGAAAATTGCATAATGTTATTTTTTTATTATTTATATATTTGTGATGACAATGATGGTGATTATACATTTAAGTTCTAACAAATTTTCTGATTTTTTTTTCTCTTACAATTCTTAAAGTTTATTCTTAAAAAAAAAAAGTCCTTTTTTTAATTTTCCTCTCCATTTGTCACCTGTTTTTATTTCATTTTTAAACTGTATTTTTCCAACTGTTTTATTTTATTATTTTTTTTTTCATGTAAAATTTGTACTTAAATTTTTATTTATGTATCAAAAGAAAGCAAAAGTCTTATTTTTCATACTTGAATTTGTACAAAAAATCTTTGCTGATGTCATAAGGGATACAGCCTGTGACCCCCCCCTTTTTTTTTTAAAACCCATATTTTTAGCTTTAAATATATAAGTTAAATAGAGTAATGGATTCTGTCAATCAAATTCAATTTTTTGGACTTAAGTCTGTTTTAGAAAATAATTTGTTTACTCAGTTACTGAAGAGAAAAAGAAAAGAAATCGTGCTATGGTTTGACTTTACCTGCCTGAAATCATCTCTCTGCTGCTGTCTGATAACAAGAGTTTCTGATAAAAGGTTTTACTTGAATAAGGCAATGTGAGTAAATCATCTGATTATATTTTATTCTTCTTTGTGAAGGTTAAATAAGGATAAAAAAATTTTTGTTTGAAAAATTGAACTTGTTCTTTGTGTTGCTGAATTTCTCACCAACTTCTCAAATTTTTTTAATTTTTTTTATACAATAGTTATTTACATGGTCATTTTTTACAAACAAGGTGATAATGTCACTAAGAGGCAAATGCAAGGGGTCACTAAGCCTTAAAGAATCTGAGACAAATCATTAATAAGAAAAAAGGACAATAAAAGACCTTGATGCAAAGAGACAGAAAATAACGATTGACATTGCATTTAAATCTTTGAAGATCAAAGTTGACTGGAAAGCAAGAAACCAGAAGAGAGTTCCACAAGCGAGCAAAGAAATTGTTAGCATAGAACTTTTGATTACATCCTGCAATTTCAACAGTAAAAGGGCTGAGACCTAGCTGCCAATCTAGTACTGTGCTTAAATGTGTAAAGTGTAGCTTAAATGTTGCACAAAATCACACCTATGGAGCACCCAGTGAGGATCAGTCTCACTACACAGTTGTAAATGATCTAGCTGGACAAACTTGTTAACTATTACAACACATTTAAGTTCCCCAACATTTTAGGCCACAACTTACTTTTTAGCTTTTCTTTCCACTTAAAAACGATTCCACATTATCCAGGAGGAGGCGGGCAGTTGAAAGAATAATGAAAAACAGAAGGTATTTTAGTACAAAGATTTATGAATGGTATTTCAATGTCCTTTTTAGTTTTCTTTGCCTCTTTCCTTTTCCAAACAACATTCCGATTCATCTGGATCTCTCTTGAGCCCTCAAAACTGCCTACCAGCTTCCCAAGTCTTCATGCTATTATTCACTTATGTGTAATTAAGTTTAACCTAGTCTGCCACAAGGCCCAGAATATGGAGCACTCACTAGGAACACATGACTGTAGTTATAGTTAACGAGCCTGGCTAGCTAATTGGTGCTTTATAGTAACTATAATAGTCGATAATTTGTCTTTTATCTACCATGTCCTTTCAGGATATGAGTGATCACAGCTCTCCACAACTTCTGTTTTTTTTTTCTTTACAACAGCTGTTGTGACAAAAAAAACTTAGTTTATTCTCAAGGTACTGTTTTTCATGATTATTTCCAGGGGTGGGGGGTGTCAGTTCTATTCTTGTGTTCTTTCTGAAACTTAAAATGACCAGGTATTACCTTGAGTATTCCAATAGTACAACTGCTGAATTTAGCTTGGGAGTAGTGCCAGTTTTGTACAAAGAGTCTATACTCTTTAAAATCGGTCACCCGTAAAATTACTCTTCGACTTAGCTAAATGTTTTTACTAATAGTTACAGATTTTAGCTTAGTCTGAAAAACAGATGTGGGAAGATTGTGTTGCACCATTCTTAAAAATAATGAGAGTTTGTATTCCAGCCTATCCTAATATCTTATTCTACTTTATGTGCTGTGTCCTCTTAGGAGGTAGATAATCATGGCTCTCCACAATTTCCTGTCCTTTATAGCTCGTAATAAATTGTGTCTTTTTGTTATTTCTCCTAAACCCTGTTTCGTCATCCATTTACGCAAACTCATTAGGTATGTTATGCGTTGTTTTCCTCTGTTCCTCTTGCCTTCAATCTGTCCTGTGAGTATCAGATTCTCCAAGCCTTCCTTCTTCATGTGACCTAGAAATTTCACCTGTCTCTTCCAGTTTTTAAGTATGTTTCTTTTTTGTTTCCATTTTCTCTAAAACATTATGTCTGCTCGCATATTCAGTCCATGGTATCCTCAGCATCCTTCTGCAGACCCACATTTCTGTTGCTTCAAGTCTCTCCTTCATCTGTGAGAAGATTGTCCAGTAATCTCTAAACTCTTCAAAGGATTGCTTTACTCTTTTTTGCCCTCTGTCCCCCACTTAATCAAATTGTGTGAACATTTGCCAGATTTCTCAAAATTGTTACACCATACGTATCTGGTAGTCAAAACAAAAATATCTGTTGAATTTATTCAACAAAATAGGATTTTTACAAACACCATTTCTAGTCTTCTGCTAAATCTTGGGTCTCATCTGGAAATGTAAATCCATTCCTTACTAAACCCCCTAACCTGGTCTCATTGTATGGTTGCGTTACATTCGAGTTTTATCATATACACACCTGCAATTAAAATCTAGTCTCTGGAGATTACTCTCTTATTTAAAAAAAAAAAAAAACACTGTTACAAATCAATGGGTTGACTATTGTCTACCAGGCATATGCATTTTTAATGAGAAAATACTTATTCCTACCTTTCTATGGTTTTGCTTGTGGATTTTTTTTATTATCTCTGCAACTATCCATTCTCCTCTAATTACCTTACTGTTTTGTCCTATAATTTCACACAAAAGTATACCAGTCTTGGGACTACCTATCCTCTGCACAAATTCTTGGAGTATTTTGTTTATTCACTAATAGATAGGCTTTTGTATCTATTCTAGCTTCAAATGTGAACCTGCTAACCAAATGAACCAAATAGATTTCCCAAACCTACAATTTCCTACCACTACATCTATAAACTAACTAGTCATATGAATTATCAGTAATTAAAGTTAAAAATGCTGCTTGCGCATTTATCACATTTCTTCCTCGTAAACTTGTCTATCAGGTCTTTTTCTTGAAGCCAATTAATTCTGACTTGCTCTTACTGATTTCATAAATATTGACATTATTTTTATCCTTTTTTTATGCAAGCCAGCTATTTTGTCATTGTTTAGGAAATTTAATTCAATTGTTTCTTCAAAAAAATGTTCGTAAGCTGGCTATAAATTGCTATTACTCTTCCTATGCTTGTAAACAGCACTTAAGCCAATTGTAAATTGACATGCAGCGATCTCTGTCCCTTCCAAGTCGACATAAAGTTAAAAGAATGGGTTCTTAAAAAAATTTTTTTGAATTTGATAAAGATGTCAAAGTGCCAGTGGTCTACATTCGACCCCAAAGGTAAAATCCCAGAACTTCAAATCCAAAGACAAGCCTTTCTCAATTGTGAAGATTGACTTAAATATTTCAAATGTTCAATTCTATCATTGTTACTCTGGATGCCTACTTTAGTGCTTGGTTCTCGGCCCATTTAACTCTTTGAATCAGTTGGTGCTCAACTACTGTGGCCTTGTACCAGACTCGTGTGTGTGTGTGTAATATATATATATATTCAGGAGGCACGGTGAAGTAGTGAATAGCAGCTCGGATTGGAGAGCCGAGTTCGAATTCCAGTCGAATGCATGCAGAGTACGCCCTTAGGAAAAGTATTAATACTCCTCTTCTCCCTCAAGCTATGGGTTAATAGCAGGACAGACTGGGTTCTATAGCCTTGGATGGCAACTGGTTTAGGAGAAGGACAAATCTGAATTCAAAACCTGCGTAGTGTCGTTTGGGGACCTTGTGGCATGTAGTGCACCAGGTCTCTGTAATCGGCCCCCTTCAAAATGTGAGGTGCTCTTGCACAAAGCCTTCACCACTATAATCAAATCATATGTGCTGGTGTCTGGGCTGTCATTTTTTAGGAACTGAGCTGCTTCACCTTCATACGATGGGAGAGTACACCATATATATATATATGTGTGTGTGTGTGTGCGTGTTTTGAACAATAAAAAATTAAATTATTTCAGTTAGATTCCTCAACTAGTTTCGGCCAACATGGCCATCATCAGGAAAAAAAAAATTTCTGCTTGTTAGTAGCAATATATATATATAATGTCATTCACAGACAGTACTGCTTCGCTGTATCACAGCTCCTCAGTGCGACTAGACATCCGAATACTATATATTACTGAAAATGTCATTTTATCTGGTACACTACTTGACATCCTTGGTTATTTAGAAACAGTAAAATTAATGTCTACTGGCCTAGATCATCGAATCGAACTTGCATTTACCCTTTGTCTATGTTTCAGGTCTGTAGCCAAAGTCTAACATTTGTACCCGAAAAATCTTTTTTAAAAAGTGTTGTGCCAAAAAAAAAAAAACTTTTTTTCTCTTCATACCGCTATTACTATACACTCCCGCGAGAATCTATCATTTTAAAAAGCTATTTTTAGAATTTTAATATAACTTAAACATACAAAACTCTTTTTATGCATTCTTCGAGAATTGACATTAAAAGCATTAAACGCTATTTTATTAGATCTTTAGAGTGCAATATCTGGCATGATCAACAGTCTGAACAAGGCCAGGACGTTCAAACCCTCGGTCACGATGGCTTGTGACTTCGTGCTAAATATTGACGGCTCCCATATAGTACCGTCTATCCAATTTCACTTACAAGGCTTGTGTTCCCCAGGGCGATAACATCAAGGAGTCACCTTGACAAATCTAAGGCTTATAGCCACACCACATTGAAACAGCGGTTCCATTATGACAAGCAACGTCGAGCCCATCCCGTAAATAGATGGGGGACCACCAAGTGCTGTAAGTTTGTATGTGCGCTGGTGTAATGGATAATGGCTCGGAATTGTTAACTGGAGAGCCGAGTTCCAATCTCAGTTGGGTTCGTTATATTCACTTACGCGCAGTTACTCTTGGGAAAGTTCTGAATCCACTTCGTCTTCCCCAGCATGGGTTAATTAGTAAGACTTGCATCACTAAATCATTATTATCTATAAAAAAAAATCTTAGAATCTAAAAATCTTTTCTGGCTTTAAATAACCTGCAAAGGGTTGATAAACCGTAGAAAACGAATAAAAGAAAACCCCTTCCAAGATTGTCCGACTCAAAAGGTGCATTCCAAATAATATGCGTATATTATTGGAAATCTTCATTCTTTTTCATATTATTAAGTTTACATGGATAATTTTTTATAGAAGTTTTACATATTTAATAGCAATCGAAAATGTTGATGGATTTTAAAACTTGAAAACATGTACAGTAATTTGTTTTAATTCTGTTGTAGAGTAGTTTTTCACAGTGGAGACTTGTATTTCGCTAAGTCGGTCCTAAAAGGGTCCGACGTACAAAACGTTAGGAACTTGAAATAAGAGTTAATGACGCAGCAATGTAGTTGTGATGGTTGATACTTCAATGTCCGACATCGACTGACTCACTCAACTCCACTGAGCCCAACTGGCGACCGCTACTACTACTACTACTTATTATGTGTGGGAGAGTCTATTACAATAGAATGGGTAATGTTCTGGTATAACAAATTCATAACTAATTATTAAATAAATAAACTGAAGCATATTTCCGTAAACAAAAAGTCCAATAAAAGGTCAGGGTATTTGATTTTATTCTGAAGATTATTACAGTCAATGAGAAACTTGTTAAAAAGTACAAGAAGAAAATCCTGATATCCTACTCTACCCCCTTCCTGGTTTAAAACCCCTACTATACAGAATTAATGATATCAAGTCATTGCACAAAAAAAAAAAATGAATCTAAAAATGTATATAATTTTTAAGTACAAAGCCCGGGGACAACTCAAGGTAGAAGTTTACGTTAAGGTGTAGTTTATACGGATATGAGAGGAATATAACGGTTAACTCTAGACTTGGACAGGTAAGATTGTAATGATCGGGAAAGCATCCTCTTGGGAGTCTGTTTCAGTGGTTCGCGGGAAGAAGCTGTATCAGTTGTCAGTTTTTGTTCTCTGAACTCGACCCGCGTTTCTTGTTAAAACAAAGCTAAATGAATACTTTGTCAAACACAAACGTGCAGAACTTGAGGTCGAACTACCTATCATATGTATAGTCTCTGCTAGACTGGCTTGCTAACACTTGTTCCATGGCTTGCTAAAACTTGTTCTGGGTGTCGCGCCTTGACGGCAATGTTGACCTCCACCTCTTCGATGAGTTGTTAGGACGAACCCAGCCCCACTTGACGAAGGCAAAGCCGATTTCATCAAAGATGATATTTCTGCTTAAAGAGCATTTAAATGTTGTTTCTCATGAAAATATCGCAGGTTTTGTTTGTTTGTTTTTTTTTTTTTTTTTTTTTTTTTTTTTTTCGTTGTAGCTGTCAGATTCTTAAAATATTTTAGTGGTTTTGCTCTGTTGTGAATTTATTCACGATCGTTTGAAATGGCCTTACATAGCAAAACATGACGATTTCTTGATTATAATGGCCGGTCAAACACAAATAACGTCAGCAAAAGCAGATAAAGATATTCTTAGGATTAAGATATCTTCTGCAGCTTTGCTTCAATTGCACACATACACACACACACACTCTCTCTCTCTCTTCTTTTCCATTCTTTCCGTTTTTCTTCCCTCTCTTCAGATATCTTCTTGGCTCTCATCTTTCTTTTAACTCTCTCATATGCTTTTGTTACGCTTCTTTTTGCAGGTCTAAATTGGAATAGCAAGTAGGATTGTGTTGCGCCAATCATCCAAATTGGGGAGAGCCTACCCCCAAAATCATTTCCATACACATCTTCGTAGCAAAGATAGTGAGATATTTCGAACTGCCACCACTGGTCGCTGTTTTAATCTGAGAGAAAAAAAAACATTTTAAACCCCATTTATTTGGCGCAACACATTCTTTTCACTGTCTCTAGTCATCCTCCGTTGGTCTTGTTTCAAACTGAGCTATGCTTATAGATAAGATTTTTCGGAGATTGGTTCCATCTGCTAGTCGGATATGTGGCCGTATTTCGGCTACGAACTTGTATGTGAGTGTTAAAATCAAAACAAATTTTCTGGGCATTTGTAATAAACATTTAAAAAAAAAATAGCCTTCAGAACGTTGCACTGATGCAAGAAATGTGTGAATGTAACTAACAATGCTGCATATGATTTTAAAGCTATAGTCAGATGATATTTTTCATTTGTATCACCAACCCCCGTTTTCCCCAGTTAGAAAAATGCTTTGTATTCATCTCTTTCAACAGCATTTTAACTCTTTCACCAACCTGCTGAGTGTCTATCAAATTTTTGCTTCATCAACTGTAAATCACGCTATACAAAAAGCTCAAACGTGTTTATGTCAAGGATTCCGACATCGACAATCTCTAAATTCTTCATGTAGGATTGGTTTACTGGTTTTATTTTTATTTTTTCGCCCCTTCTTTCTCCCCCGTTCCCACTCTCCTCAGCTCACACTTGAACAAATTGCGCATGCATTTGCTGGACTTGTCAGAATTGTTACATTGTACTTATCTGGAAATAGGATTTTATAAACACTCATTTGTGTTCTACGAAAAATATACTCTGGAAAAATGAGTAGATATGTAGAAGTTTAAAATGTTATCTATAACCTTATTAGTTGCGTTAAAGTAACTCTAATATAGTTGTTTTTTCTCAAAAGTTGTTTCTTTTTATGTAGTATGTTAGTAATAAGGTATAGCGCCGGATTAAAAAAAATCAATTTAAAATGACGTTTTGGTATGAAAAGGAAGGTACCACTTAGAGATTTGTAAGAAGTCCGAACGAGCAATGTGTGTTCCTCAAATAGGTAATTCAAACCTTGCTCTATCAACATGGCCGAATTGGTAGCGCCATGTTTCAGCTATTGCAAAAAAGGATATAGGTTCGATTCCTGTCGGATGGCACTTTTTTTTTTTTTTTATAGTAGGACTGATTTAAGTTAGTTATTAATTTCACTTCAGTTTAATAAAATAAAAAAAAAAAAAACATGGATAGCGACTCAAAAATAATGTTAACATTAAGACTGTAGTTGTATAAAATATTTCACCTGCAGTTGTCGAAAGTGAGTAATTATTCCAAACAAAATCACAATGCAGAACCCATTCATTTGTCTTTCGACAATCAAAGTGTAAAAAAAAAAATCCTGTGTTGCGATGGAAGTTGTTGCGTATTTCTTGCCGGAATACGAGGTTAGGGTTCGAGCCTCGCATAAAACGAGGACTTCAAATGTTGTAAGCATGTAACACGATGTACACCTCGTTTTCAAAATGTCCTTGTGCCGACTTGTGACTAAATTTTCAAAAAAATCTAAGATAAACTTTGGAAGCCATGTGTATAAAATATATTAACTAAGTCTGGCATAGGGATATAATCGGGCACTTGTGCAAATGGAACTCACTACACTTGTGAATTGATCTGCGAAACTATTTTGATACAGTAACTGATATACGTGTGTGTGTGTGTGTGTTAGCAGTTATTTTTTTTTATAAACGTCATATTTAGCGGATACATGTATTTGTGTAGTGATCCCTGTTTTGTAATCAGCGAAATTAATGTCTGACGGTCTAGAGATCGAAAATCTTAAAATGTGCGACAACGAGTAGGAATCGATCCTTAGCTTAAAAGCTGTTTCCCTTAATTTAAACGGGGATACAGGTCTATTTCTGTCGGGAGGCTCACTTTCGTTCTCAAGGCCAGTAGACATTAATTTCATTGATTACTGGTCTCCTCAATCACGCATTTTCATTTCATATATATATATATATATATATATATATATATATATATATATATAGTGTGAGTGAGGGAGAGGTTAGTTTCTTTTAATGTTAACAGCTAAGTGAAGTCGTCTTTACTATTTAGTTATAAGATTATTTAGCTGTCATAAAACTAGTCATATATGAAGTTACGTTCAGTTTGTGTTAACACAAGATTCACTCCTTAAATTTTATTTGTAAATGTTTAAGTTTGTTTTTTCTAAAAGCACGATTGTCGAAGCTTGAAACCCATTTTTAACTTGTTAACTCTTGGGATTTTAAACTATTTTTCTATACCTATTCTCATTTTGTTTACAGTAAACGAATTAATGTTGGGGCCAATTTTTTTTTATTTTATTTTTTTTTCTCGCAATTTCGTAATCATTGCAATCTCTGTAATCTCCAGTTTCTCGTAAACGGAATACATTCCATAAGTTCTATAAACAATGGAAGACTGTTTTTTTTTTTGTTTGTTGGATATTAGACGACCGTATTATTTGGGTGTATAAGATGTATCCTTATTATGAAGACAATTTTACGGGGGGGCGAGCTACAGCCGTATTTGAGAGATTTTATTGAACTAAAATTGAATCTGATGCTTTAAAAATTAGTATATAGTGTTCTAAAGCCAAGAACTTAAAACGTCCAAATAAAATATCGTAAAAAAAAGGTTTGCTGTTATTTTGTTTGATTCAAAACCTGCAAAATCCTCTTAGCATTCTCTGTCGCTTTGAAAGGAATCAAATATTTCATCATTAGATCCAATCTGATGATCAAAGAAAATGTCATCTTCGATCTCATTCATTGCGTTACTGATACCACTCTTCTTAAATGACAATATCGCTTCGCTTCTCTCCCCCTCTCTGCGTATTCTACATCTACATACACACGTGAGCAAGCGTCAGCCTTTTTCTTCATCCAGTTTTAATCCTCATAACTAGGCCTTTGCGTTTCACGAAGGGATAATCTCTGACCGGAAAAATGTTCTGAACTATTATCAGGTGGAATCCTCTTTGCTTTAAAATTCATATTTAAAGAGAGTCGATTAACCGTTAACTTTTCTGATCCAAAACTTATTCGTAAGGGATTATTTTCGATATTTTTGCTCTTTTCTTTTTTTCCTGTTATCATTTTTATTCCTATCTTTGAACATAAGCATATACTGGCATCAAATTTGGGAGTAAAACAAAAATTAAGGTGCGTCTTACACGACGAACAATACGATACTTATTGGGTGAAATTTAATGCTTACGGTATGAATTTACTTAAGCGCCTCTTTGTTGCATTTCTACAAATTTCTCGACTCTTTGGTAACTTTAATTTTGAGACGTGGTCATTTTCTGGAATGCGGAATTTTTTCTTTGGTCATTTGAGCAGGTAAAGGGTTTATTACTCATTAGTCTTAACCATATCGCATAAGGCGTATGCTTAGAAAAGGGTTAAATATCACTATATTAAAAAAAAAACGAGTGTAGGCATAATTTTCGATTCTATTTTATTTCTGCCATTCGGGAATTTATATAAATATTTTTAAGCCTTGTCCGCTGAGTCAGTTTGTTAAAACGGACATGGTTTTGTAGAAAAGGTTTTTATTTCATAAATAAAGTTGCTTAGCAATTAGTCATGTTGGTAACAGGAATTAAATTTGAATTTTTTTTTTGTGTGTCTGTGATATTTTGCTTAAAAAAATGCGGACATCGATGCGATAAAGTTTAACGTCCGGTTTCTCAAAGATGGAGGTCATTTATTTATGGTAAAAAGGAATCTCTTAGCAGTTTTACAACAAATGTATAAACAAGCCTCTCTGACGCGAACATATTGATTTTTCAAACTGAACGCTTACTATAGAGCGTTGTTTAGTAAGACCGTTTTTCGTGAGTTCGATCCTCAATTAGTGCTCTGAGATTGGGATCTTGCGCCAGATTAAACTCATTCTATCAATAATATGTATCTTTAGGTTTTTTTTTTTTTCAATTTTCAGATCCCTTCGAGCTTAGCATCACCCGCTTATTAATTTCTTTCTTTTCCTACAGCTCACACCGTAATTATTATAATTGGTTCAAGTTTAAACTTGCAGGCTTTGCGATTGTTTCAAGGAATTGTATAAACAAGTTGTTTCATTTTATAGATTTGACAGCAACCTCGTCCCCAGGAATTTTTGAATTTCTCATACACTAATGTTCTTTTGATTATTATGTGAGTTATGTGAGCTTTTCCAAATACTAATTAAGTTTTACGAGGGTTTCTTCCTGTGCTACCATCTGTGCAGAAATTGCAAGAAGTTATTGAGGTTGGGTGTTACGGTGGTGGTTCTAAAAAAAAAAAAAAAAAAGTTATTTTAAAAAATTATTTAAATTCTATTTTTTCCCCCTTTTAAACTATTATTCAGCACCCGCTTTTATTAAGACCACCTCTCCCCCTCTCCGCGTATTCTACATCTACATACACACGTGAGCAAGCGTCAGCCTTTTTCTTCATCCAATCCTCATAACTAGGCCTTTGCGTTTTACGAATGAATAATCTCTGACCAGTTGTTGCATATTGAAAACAAATATGACGACTAAACCCTAGTTTTGGTAAAATCAGATTTTCACATCACCGGTGGGTGGGTGTTTTGGCGATGGCGTTTCTACAAGTCTGGAAGCATCCCGTTTTTAATGCTCTGTAGCATGGTCTTTTTCGTTTTATGTGGCATAAAACATTTTCCTAATTTCTTCTCAGTTCTTTCTCTAATAACCAAAATGTTATTTTTAAATATAATTTTTTTTTTCATTATTCAGTGCAGTGTGGAACTGGTGTGTAGGGATGAAGGTTTTTTTTCCCCTTCTTACTGGTGGATGGACAGTAATTAATTCTTTTTGAGTTCTTTACCTTTACGTCGACGTGCCAGTTTTGACTAATATCTCTATCCATCTCTATCCGCAACCCAACCATGCTATTTAAATAGCATGGTTGGGTTGCGTTGATGATAAACTCGTACAGAATTTTTTCCTGTTGGTTGTTTTTGATGCTGGTGGCTCTTTCAGCTCGATGTTAGATTTTAACCCTTTCAGCCCTGCGTTCCTGAACAATTTTAAACCCTCTCAGCCCTGCGTTCCTGAACAATTTTAAACCCTTCTGCTTGAGCTCCTCAGTCAAAATTCGCAAATAATTGGTATGTAATATTTCACGGTAGATATAAAAATAGTTACAAGTGTTTACCCACCGTTCAACCGGCGGCTGGGCATTAAGTCGTTTTCCTCTGTAACCGGTAAAGCGGTGGTCAGGGCACAGAAGGTTCTCGATTTTTCCGCAGCATCTTTTAATTTTCTTTCTTAGGTTTCCGCATCTACCTGACTTCCGTTTCAAACAAAGCCTTCTTTTCTATTCTAAACTATGATTTTACAAAGGTAAAATTTCACTGAAATATGTTAGGAAAATGTCCAAGTTTTCAACTGAAACTCGGAAAATACAAACTGAAAAATGGTTAACCCTCGCCCACATATCGTGTGGACATGGGGTGACGTGTCAGATCAAACTGACACTAGAAAGATGTGGGTTTAAAATTGTTGTGTAGCTTTTGAACCCAGGAGCAGGTATCTAGACAAGCATTACTCCTTGTGAATTCTGCCACCTGTAACAGGTGTTATAAATATGTGTAATTTTAGCGTTAAAAGCTCTCATTTGGGCGTCTGTGAATATTTATATAACTGAGAAAGGGATATACCTGTAATATAGTCATTGACAGTTTTTTCTTGTTTTTTAATTTTTTGTAAACGTTATTTTAGTAGGTACACGTTTTGTTCACTGTTCAATAAAATTAAACCGGTATAGCAACTGAAACACGTGTCCACACTAAAAATAACGTTTTTATTAATGAGAAATAATGTCGGATATAAAAAAAAATCCTTTAAAAAATTAGTTTACATTTCGGGTACGAGACTATCATATTTAGGTGCGCATAAATGGTAATATGCTTTCTACAATAAATAATTCCAATCTTGCCCTGTCAGACTGGCCCTCTATAGCCGAACTGGCAAAAGCATACTTTAGCTCCGAAAAGTAGTTTCCGTGATAGAAAAAAAAAAAAAATGAATGCAGGTTCGATTTCTGTCGGCGGCACAGTTATTCTTCAGTAGGATTTTTCTATTTAGGTCAATTGTTATTAATTTCCTTGTTTAATAAAATAACCAGGGTTAGCAACTGAAACACGTGGACCCGCCAAAAATGACGTTTCTGCTTACCCCCGCACAACTTAGTTCCTTCATTAGCACGTACGTTACGCCCCGCCAGTAAATAAAGGACTATTCTGTTTTGATCGCGTGGAAAGAGGGAAAAGACATATCAGAGACGCTACCTGATTTCACTGAGAAAATGAAAGAAAGAAGGGAAATAGTCGAGGCGATAATATTCCAGCCAATTACCTCTCCTTCGGAAGGAGGCTGGTTTATTGCCCGGCGCTCCCAAAATGATGAAGTGTCGAGAGGGCTTGGGCAATTTTTCCACGATATTGCCGGTAAACCTACTCTAAACCTCGATCTTGTGTTACATTCGATAGTGACGTGGGCGCGCTGAAAAATACATTCTTCAAAAATTTAAATGCAATGTCAATCGTTATCAGCTCTCCTTGATTACGTTTTTGTGCTCGCTCCTTAGCAATGATTCTGTTTTCTCTTTCACACCCAGCAACGCCTTGTGTCTTAGTGGCTTTACTGCTTTGCTTGATATAGGAGAACTCGATTAAAAAAAAAAAAAATAGCATTTGAGGTGCTAAAGAAAGGAGGTGGACGTCTTTTTAAATGGTTTTTCTTTTAAGTAATTAACGCAAAATTAGTCTTTACCAGTTGGAACATTACAACCAACTTGCGTTCGTCGAGTTTTTAGCCAACCACTCCCACATGGTTTTCAGTACCTATAATTTGTTTTCTGAAACCAAACTGTTTTAAGGACTTTTACATTACTTACTGTAAACCTCTTTCTTTCGTTCGTCTTTTCTACGCTAATTTAACAACATATTTTCTTAATTACAATGCTGTGTGACTAGAAAGTAATTAACGAGGCGAAATCACAGGCCAAAACGCTCTTTTCACCCACCACCCTCAACGCGAATGTAAGCAAAGTGAATGCTCTCAAATATAAATAGGCTCGCCTATCGTCCCGTTCACACTCCTCCCCGGTCTTTTGAACGGTAGTAAAAATTTATTCCTTGGTTTCCTGTCTAGGATTGGGTTTCCGGTTCCTTCTAAAGATTTTTCCTTCTCATTTAAATCCGGTGGCCCCTTGCACTTTGGTGGTAATGTCTCCTTACTTGGGGTGGTGCCTCTTACTCTGTAGCCTTCTACGTTGAGTGGCTCTTGGGCTTTTTACAGGGTGAACATCATTTTAAACAAAATTGTGATTTATAAGGTGATGTAGCTCTAGGCCGCAGGTATGGATCACCCAACGTGGATCGAACTCTATTTAAATCTAAATGGTGCAGCCACTCGTATCCGGGAATGCCCTTCTACTGGGGCTAATCCCCGTTGCAGACGCTCGCTCAGGCACATATGTATTTTTTCAACACCCACAGATCCCACCTGTGGTTTATACTGCAACTATGCTAAACGGACCTTAGTTACAGTTTCTGGGAGAGAGAGCTCGTTATCTAGAGTGATCAATCGTCTGGATAAAGCCAGCCCGTTCAAACCCTCGGTCACGATGGCTTGTGACTTCGTGCTGGCACAACCATCTACGGCCCCCAATGGTTTCGTCCCCTGAAAGATGTGATTCGGATTACGCTTGTTATTATTGGACTCGTTTTCCCTTCATCTTATTTCTGTTGCGTTTTTATCGCACCTTTCATATTTTTTTTACGACGATTAATTCAACAGGGTGGTTTGGAATTTGGGTTTTAATTGATTTAATAAGCTGCAGTCAAGTGATTCGAAGACTATTGCATCATTTATTATTAAGAGTGTAAAATAAACAAGAACATCAAAGTGGTCGAGTAGAGAATCAAAATACAAATATAGCTCGAGCGACGTCTACTGCTTGAAGCCTTTGTAACCTAATCAGTAAAGTGTATTCACTGTAAGACAGACTTCCAATAATAAGAAATGCGAGTTGAATCACACCAGAGGTATATTCTTCACCCCCAACTAACCAAAATTACTTACTTACAATAACATTCTGAAATTCACGTTAAAGTGTACGAGAAATTAGATGAAATAAATATTTAGCCAAAAAAATTATTAATAAATTCAATGCCGGCTGGTTTAGTAATGATTAACTATAATAATGGTGATCTGGAATAAATAAAAAAAAGCAAGAGAAATAAGATGAAAGAAATGAGAATCAAAAATTAATATTTACGATGTTTCATCAAATAAACTTGAAGATTATTAAATCTCTTACTTGTTAGCGATATTCACAAAGCTGAAATTAATGTGGCCCAAAGTCTTCTAGTTTAGGTCACCTGATGGGAATCAGACTCGATTTGCAGTAGTTATTACTTCAACTGACCGATTTTCTCTTCTGACTTTAATATTTTATGAATGTTAGCATCAAGCATCAGTCGATGCAAATCAAAAGGAAGTAGGCAATAAACAAGAATTCTCTTTCTCACACACACACACACACACACACATATATATATAATGAAAACAAAATTTAGTAGACAGTACAGTGCTCAATGTAAGGTATATAAAATATATACCAAACAGTAAACATAAACCTGGTAAACAGTAGTTAAATTTCACTGCTGCCTACGGCGACTAAAAGTTTCATGTGGGCATAAAGATAGTTAATGTTACACAATGTCACGTAATTCGCAGGCGCTATATATAATATATATATATATATAATAAACTCTGTCTGTGTGTATGTATTATAGATAAAATATAGTTTTAAAGTGTGCTATATTTATGGGTAAAAGCGTTTAATATCCGGATTAGAGCGCGTGTAAATAGAAGAGGTATAGAGACTAAGGTTGTCGCCACTCGTGATTGTCCTGTTTCATATAAAAGAAACCTGCAACAGACTTTTGCCATTCGGTGTTGACCCCAGTGTTTACAATTATACACACACACACACACACATACATATATATGTGTGGGTGTGTGTATTCTGGAAAACTTTGACAGATTCTTCTTCTCATTTCCGTCTAAGTCAATTGTATTTAACTTTTCTTCAATGGAAGTTATTTGTCTAAAATTCACAACTCTTCACTGCGACTACATTTTAACTTTTCTTTAATAGCATGAAACTTCTAAGCACGACGATGACTGAAGCCGAGATGCCAGGTTAGGGAAGATAATATTGCAGATTCTTCTTTGAATATTATCAAGAATCTCACAATACATATATTTTTTTTTATTATTTTTTTTTAGGGCTACTTGCGGAAAATAACCCAATTTTTTTTCATTAGCGTTATATATTTTAACCCTGAATTGAGGCTCAGACTTGAGAATTTGCTAAACATTATCAGGCTCAGTTTAGATTTTTTTTCTTTTAATCATTTCCCCTCAAACAAGGCAATAAAGCCACCGAGGCAAGAGCTTACCAAATATGAAAAAATAAGAGAAAAACATTATTAAGGAGCGAGTACAATAAAAGAACCGTAATTAGGAAGTCAGAAAATAACGATTGACATTGTATTTCAATTTTTTGAGATCGAAGTTGACTAGAAAGAGGCCAGAAGAGAATTCAGCAAGTGAGAGGAAACTGTTAGCATAGAACTTGCGGTTACATCGTGCAATTTCAACTATAAAATGAGACCTTGCCGTCAGTCTTGTACTGCATTTAGTCTAGGTACCAAAGAGAAAAGCTTAACAGAACAATTACCATGAAAGTCTTTTTTACAGAAAAGACACATTCATGATACGGTACGGCGCTGGGAAATTAACTGGAGCCGAGATGCCAGGTTGAGATAGATAATATTGCCGATTCTTCAGTGCATATTATCAAGAATCTCTAAATACCTAGCAGAAGCACCAGACCAGATGTGACAATATCGACGAATAGTGGATTTGATGTTAATTTAAAAAAGAAAAAAAGTGACTTAACAAGACGCATTGAAAGTTCATGAACCAGCGCAGTTTATCGCTTTTGAGCTAAGATAAAAGAAAGCTAAATGTTCAGTTATAAGTTATATGATTAATCTTAACGAAATATCCAGAACTAAATGTTTTTTGAAAGCAGTAAAAGCTTACGCCTGAGCCATTGAAAAACGGCTTGCATTGAAGTTCAAACGTTCTTTGCTATAAAATTAGTTTTGCAATTTTTAATTGACAGATACGTCTTTCTGCGTCGTCAGCAAGATTAATATTCGACCTGAACAAGCGTCTTCTCTATTACACAATCAGGTGTTTAGTATCGACAGCTTCTTACAGTCGCAGGAATTTCTCAACTATTTGATTGCTAGTGTAACGGTGGAGTAATGGATAGCGGCTCGGATTGAGGGATCGGAGAATCCATTACATTCATTTACGTGCTAATACCTTTGGGAAAGTTCTAAATCCTCTTCTTCCCCCCCCCAGCTATGGTTAAATAGCAGGACACACCGGGTTCTATAGACTTGGATAGTAACTGGTCTATCGCAGAAAGAAATGGCAACCTACCGCGGGAAAAATCTGCCTCGTCAGTCATGTATCGAAAGATACATGATCTTCTAAACGTGTATCACGTATGGCACATAACTGACTTAGTGTAACAAAGCTTACTGCATCACTCACATTTCTTGCTCAAACCAAAACTTTTATTGCTTTTTATTCAAATTTACTTTAATATCTATGCAATCTGAAAATAAAGCTCTCTTTTAGACGATCCACGACGCCAGAGTAGGGTTTTCAACTCTTTTTGCTGAAATTAAAAATTAAATAGAAATCTAAATTTCTTTTTGGCTTCGATCTATGATAAATGATAAATAGGTGTATCAGTTTTCTGAAATCATTTTTTTTTTTTTAATTTGCTGTGTCTCTTCAGGACATTGGTGATCATATTCTATCCTTTGTAGTTCTTAATAACTTTTATCTTTTTTGCCATCTCACCCAAATACAGCTTTGATATCCATTCACCCAAGCTCACCGGATAGGTTAGGCGTCCTCTCTCTCTCTCTCTCTCTCTCTTTCTTAGATTTGATATCAAAATAAATCAGAAAACTTCATCATCCGTCTTCTTCCCCGCCTCCCGAAACCAAAACAAACAAAAAAATGTTTGCTGTAGGATCATAAATGTAAAAATAAATATTAATTTGATAAGAGAATCGGATATAAAAATATAGAAACAGAAATTTTTAAAACGTAATATCTGATTTAACCTTTCCACACTTTTATCGTCTGAATTTGTCACAACACCTCCTTTTTATTTTGTGGCAACCTGCCTTGTACGGCAAACGAAATAATTTCAATTCTTTTACTAACTTTTTCCTCACACTGCAAACAGATATTTTCCACTCATATCGCAGATATTTTCAACAGCACATCAATAATGGGAAAGTCTTGTGAAGATTAAAATCCTTAGACTTGGTCTCTATTGAATAACAATGGGTGCCATGATTTTCATAGTTATTTACGAAGGTTAATTTAGTCTGTGCACAACTATTGGGACACCCGGTAAGGATCAAACTAACAAGACACTTGTAATTGTCAACCAGAATAATGAGTTAACCATTGTCCCATGCCGAGGAGGTCTTCTTCTTCTTTTTCTTTTTCTTTTTTTCCTTTTCTTTTTTAAATTATCTAAATAGGTCACGGCTGGAGTCCACCATTTTATATATTTGGAATACGATTAAGCCTACACAGACGATATTTTTATTTCGTTTCTAACAAATGTGTCCGGTTATTTTATTTTTAATATTTTAACGAAATTTAATTTCTTTTTTTTTTTTTTTTTTTTTTTTTAAATTTTGGTTCCTTCTGAGGTGTTATCGTTAGCTGTCAGTAAAGTTTGTGACTCTATCACGTGTGTCAAAATTCATGGTTGGTACGATTGGCACAGGGATTGATTTTTTATTTATTTATTAATCTTGTTTAATTCCTTCCCTACTGCCCACTGAAAATACAGCCTCCCCCACTTACTCACCACTGACTTCTGACCCTCAGTTCTCCCCCCACAACCCCCAAATGGCAGTGGTACACTTCCCCTCTCTTTCTGCTTCATTCATCCACCTTTCACTCATCCTGCCTCGATTTTCTCTCGTGATTGTGTTACCGAAGTCCAAAACATTTTTAAATGGTCTTTTGTCCGTATCGAATAAAGCAGTTTAGATATCTTGAGAGGACTAGAAAAAAAAATGGTTCTATTTTTACACAAAAGCCATGGCTTTTTGCCAGCTGTAGTGTAAATTTGTTAATTTCAAGAAAAAAAAATACCAAAAATATATTAAAAAAAGAAAAACACAAAGTTTTAAAAAAAAACTCCAGAAATGAAAGAAAAAAAAAGTTCCCATACTTCATGTTGACAATCAAATTAACTTGATAAATCATTGCTGCCAATGTACGTTTGCGTCGTGTTGTCATTTTTTACTTTTTACAGTTTAATTATGTTGAAAAATAAAACTTTCTTTTACAGCGGTAAGGACTCAAAAATATATTTTGGCCTGCTATTAACAGTGACTAAAGCAAAACAACAAACAAACAAACAAACAAACACATACACACGTCACTACTCTTCCGACACAAAATAATCTGCCGACAAGCCAATACACATGATTGCATTGCGATTGACACATCAGTGTCGCTTAACACATTGACTGCCAACCACGAGATTAACTCGTGCTTGTCATTTTCATCTGCGGGCGCTAACAAGTTTATTCGCACTGATACTTTTAGTGTGGAAATAATGTTATGACTTCAGTTGAAGCTATAAATCAACCCATAAATTTTTTCTTACCTATGTCGGCAATTATAATGCTGGCGTTTGAAGTCAGATTACGTAATTGACCTCTGACAGTCAATGGGTTAATGATGTATGCTAACTTTCCAGTGAGAAGATGAGTTTTCCTTTTATTCTAAAGACTGATCAAATAGATTGCTATTCGATTCTGTATATATGTATAACATATGTGTGTGTGTGTGTGTTACCGATTGCTTTGATCAATTAAATTGGGCATCTCATGGGATCTTATTTACACCCAAATTCTGCCTCCTTGAATTTTTATTTGGTGTGAATTGAAATTGAAAAACTTTTCTCCAAGATGTGAAATTACCTGACGTCGAATCCACATCCTGTGTTTTTCCAACGTTTTTTTTTTAACTCTGCTAGTAATGGACAACTTAAGACATTATCAGAACATGTCTAAAGTGACCCGTCTAAATTAAGAAGCTATTTCTGTAGGGTTTTATGTAGACTTCCACGAAAAAATGGGTTACCTAAAGTTTAAAATTAATTTAAAAAAAAACACAAAAAAGAAAAATCTTTCTTGGATCCTTTATTTTAGTTTAAATTAAATTTAATATTTTCAATAAGCAAAATACTTTGCTGTATTTCAAAAACTAATTTAAATTGATTGAAAATATTTTTTTTTCTAAAATAGCTGATTAACTCCCCTTTTTTTTAGTAATGTAATTCTCTTTATTAACAAAATCTTCCCAAAAATAAAATATTTTTCTGAAACTTTATTTGAAGAATATCAGCTGATTTAAAGTATAATTAATTTGCTTTGAAATAAATATTATTTACTTTAAGTTTAAATGCAGCAGAAATGCATTTTTTAATCCGATAGTAGCTGTTTAAGGTGTTGACGTGTCTAATGTTGTTCTACGGTGACTTTATCAACAAAACATAATTGAAGAAAATGATTTGAGCGCCTTTTTTATTTAATTTTTAAGTACTTAGTAATCTTAAAGATGTAAAGAAAGAGTCTTCGTAATCTAATGTTCTATTGAATTTTAGAAAATTTGCCTTTTAATTTACTATAGTCATCGCTTTTATTTTTTGATAATATCGTGTATGGTCGCTCGTACGTACAAAAAATGGCACGTTTATACACTAAGAAAAAAAAATTCAAAATTATTTTTTAAAATATTGGTGTTTGATGATTTGTATTAAGCTTTTCCATTTATGATTAGTTTTCGCTTAATATTATCATCAAAACCGCTGCAATTAATACAGAATTTTAAAACTTAATAAATTTTCTAATTAAAATTTTTAAAACAGGTTTGTTTTTGACGGTTTGCAAGTTATTTAAAGGCAGAAAATTTAGATTTTAAAAAGTTTTTTGTTTTAATAATGATTTTTACTAATTAACCTATTTAGAAGAAAACTAATTGATACTTTTCCCAAGGGTATTTGCGTGTAAGTAAATATAATGAATCCGACTGGAGTTGGAACTTAGCTCTCCGATTTGCAACTCCGAGCCGTTATTTATTGCACCACCCGCACATACACCCCCTGATATTCCTAAGCGGTTGCTCATCTCTTTATTGACCAGGCTCAATGTTGCTTAACTTCGGTAATCGTACAAGAACTGATGTTTCAACGTTATATGGCCGTAAGTCGTTTTGAAGATTGATCCTTGGCACAGGTGTGAAATATGGCCAGAGATTTCAGCGGTTGAACATCAAGATTTACTAAAGAAATCTTCATCCTCGGTTGTCTCACAAGGACGACAAATATTTCTAAAATTCCAACTGATTTTATAGTTCCAACATTTGTCATTGTTTTTGTTTTTGTTGTTGTTTTTTCAGAACAAGCAAATGTAGAATGACGGTTGTTTAACTTATCGGTTGGTGACTTCCGACAGCATTTTCTTTTCTTTTTTTAATCAATTCATCCCAAGCAAGACGATAAGGAAGACGAAGACGCAAGGGCTAATGGCAGAAGAAAAAGAAAAAGAAGACGTTAGAAAGAAGAGAAAACCCAATCCTAAACAGGAAACAATTGTTAAACACGCTTAAAAGACCGAGAAGGAGTATGAACTGGACCTATCTACTCCTATTGAGGAACAAATAAAAAGTATAAGTTTCAGAGTTTAGGGGAAGACATTAAAAGTATAAAGTTGAGGTAGAATTTACAAGGAACCGGAAACCGAATCCTAATTAGGAAATACGGTATAAACCTGTTCAAAATACCCAGGAGGAGTGTGAACTGGACCTATTTACTCCTATTGAGTCAAAAAATAGTATAAATTTCAGAATTTAGGCAGACACATTAGAAGTATAAAGTTCAAGTAGAATTTAAAAGGAACTGGAAACGCATTCTTAAACGAAAAACGAGTGATAGACCTGTTCAAAACACCAAGAAGGAATGTGAACTGGGAATATGTACTCTTATTCGGGAAAAATAGTATAAATTTCAGTATTTAGGCAAAGATGTTAGAACTATAGTCTATATAAGTATAGACTTTACAAGGAACTGGAAATCCAATCCTAAACTGGAAACAAATGATAAGTTCTGATCCTGTTCAAATGGTCGGGGAGGAGTGTGAACCGGACGATAGGTGAACCCAACTACTATAAAGACTCATTAAGGAAAAACCAGAGCCCAGAACGGAGAGTCTGATACGCTTTGTATATTTCGACTATCCAATGGAAGGAAAGTGAGTGGGACAGTCTTGTTCGCTGTTTTAAACAAATCTTCAATTGATCAACGACAAAAACGCAATCAGTCAGCAACTCCGGACAAAGATTACACATGCCCAATCATGTCTGACATACGTTGATGCTTAGACAAAGGTAAATTTAATTAGTTTATTATAGAAATTCATAAATAGATTGCGTGTTGCGCGCGCACGCACGCACACACACACACACACACACATATATATATATATATATATATATATATATATATATATATATATTTCTCACACAAAAGATTAGTTGTCAACTGTTAATTAATTTGTTGGAAAGAATGTCATGCTTCATTAAGGTACAGTTTGTTGTTAGGCAACAGGATGACAATGTGGTCATTGTTCTGGTGAAGGAAAATGTATATAAATTGTCAATTAATATACGAGAGATTACTGCATATGCAGTTATTGAACTGCTCCACTAACGCTCACTGATAACAGACCTACTGAGTCAGTCTACCAATAAGCTTCATGAAATTTATCCCTGTTAAATTATCACGCGAGATTTGGTAACGCTCACTTGGAACGGCTCTGTGATCTTTACGATGACTGACAATTTCGAACAATGTGCCTGCGTGAAGCTCGACAAATCTGATCAGACATTTGAAAGATTTCACCAGGCTTTCGGTGGATATTACATAGAAAACTTTTTCTTTTTTTTCTTTTTTCTATATGTATTTTTGAATTCCGGTCGAGTGTCGGTTAAAGATGATGGACGTTAACCATCACCAGTTCTCTCATATACATGAAATAAGTTATAAGACATTGCCAAAAAGGTTCTAATCTGGAGATTTTCAAATATCACTTCGCATATTTTTCTTGCAAAATGATTCTAAGAAAATCATTCCTTTTCTAAGAAAAGAAGCACCTTATTTACAAGTGCTGTTTCGTCTGGCACAAGGCCCCACGTTACTTACCGTAGATCGTATACCGCAGAAGTCACACATTTGACCAGTTTCATTGATTCGTTTTCTGCGGGTTATTTAAAACGAGAAAATGCTTTTGATTGTAACTTGGGTTTTTTTTTTTTTTTTTTTTTTAAGATAATAATGGTTTCGTGATACATGTTTTATTAGTTAACCCATAGCAAAAAAAAGAAAAAAAAAGAAGATTAAATCTTTATAAATTAACATTCATTTGACCTTTCTCTACTTACATTAGACTCGAAAAATATTGAATTTTTTATAATTTTAAAAAGTGGGGGTCCTGTTCATAATATCTTTAGAGTATTAAATCAATCCCTGAAAGAGATATCTTTGTTTTTATTTATAAAGATTCGCCTATCGTCCGATTTATACTCTTCCCCGGTCTTTTGAATAGTTTCGTTGGTTTGTTTTGTTTAGCGGCATAACAACACTTTTATGGGTCATTTAATGCCAAAATCTAAATATTCTGAACACAATTTTATGGCTTCAATATATTTTGAACGCAATTGTATGCTTTCAACTACAGATAAAATGTATTGTTGGTCATTTTGTTATTATTTATTTTTAGATAACAATGATTTTAGTGATACAAGTCTTACTAATTAACCCATAACAATGGGGAGAAGATATGGATTCATATTTTTTCCCAACGGTATTTGCACATATATAACGAACCCAATAGGAACTGGAGCTCTCCGATTAACAATTCTGAGTCATTATCTAGTTCACCACTAGCACGTCCAAGCTTACAGCACCTGTGGCATTCCCAAACGGTCACTGACCGGGCTCGACGTTGCTTAACTTCGGTGATCGGACGGGAACCAGTGTTTTGACGTGATACAGCCGTAAACCTTTGAACAGTTTTATCGTTACTTAAATTTGATGATCATACTAGAAGTCCATACTTTCAGCGGAATTTGACATTTAGCCGAAATTTTCTTCGATATTTTCAAAGCCTTAGAATAGTTATACACAAGACCAAATATGAGGAATTCTGACCTCCTCCTCCTTCTTCTTCTTCTTCTTCTTCTTCTTCTTCTTCTTCTTCCTCCTCCACCCTCAAAGACCAGTCTGCTTTGAAAATAACCCTTCATTTTTTTCTTTTTTTTTTTTTTACATTTAGGTTGATTTCCAATGACGATATGATAAATACGCAACTATTTCAACCATTGTTGGGTTTTGTTAGGGTTAGGAACACTAACCCTAAGTACCTCATCGGTGACACACGTTAACAGCGCCTTCTAAAGGGAAATGATTACTGGTACGTCTGTGCGCGATTATTTTGGCTATCTTTCAGGCAATTTGAATATTTGGGAAGTGTTCTAACAGAGGACGGAAAGTGTGACACAGAAATCCGAAAACGTACTGGGATGACCAAATATGCCTTCCAAAAGCTAAGCAGAGTATTAAGAGACAGAAAAAAGCTGTTACATGATATCTCTCCTCCCGTAAGGTAACGAATGTTCGACAATCTCCTCGCAGATGAAGAAGAGACTTGAAGCAACAGAAATGGGGTTCTACAGAAAAATGCTTAGGAATATCAACAACGAGGTTTTGGAGAGAATGGAAACGAAAAGGAAACTTATACTTAACATCTGAAAAAGACAGCTGAAATTTCTGGGGCACGTAATGAGGAAGGAGGGCTTGGAAAATCTGATACTCACAGGGCAGAATAAGGGAAAGAGGGACAGAGGAAAGCGGTGCGTAATATACTTGTCAAGCTTGTGTAAATTGATGTTGGAACAGGGTTTGGCAGAAATAACAAAAAGACAAAAATTGTTAAGAATTACAAGGGACAGGAAGATGTGGAGGGCTATAATCGCTTACGACCTGAATGGACAAGATGCATAAAAGAAGAAGCTTACCTTCAGTCGGCCACTTAGCCAATAATTCAGGACAAAGCAGGTTTTCGAAGGAAAAAAGCGTTTCCACCCTCCCTTACACCTTCTCTTTTTCATTCCCCACCCTCTCTCTCTATTTTTGTAACGCCTGGTAACATGTCCTTTAACCAGTAACCCAGGGACTCAGCTGACACCAGTGGCTTGAGTCACGACAACGTGTCAGCAAATCACTTCGTTGATTTTCCACCGTTCTTCTTCTTCTTCTTCTTCTTCTTCTAATAATAATAATAATAATAATAATAATATCAGAATCTTCTTCTAATAATAATAGTAATAATAATATCAGAATCTTCTTCTAATAATAATAATAATAGTAATAATAATATCAGAATCTTCTTCTTCCTCCTTCTTCTAATAATAGTAATAATAATAATAATAATATCAGAATCTTCTTCTTCTTCGTTCTCCTTCTTCTAATAATAATAATAATATCAGAATCTTCTTCTTCCTCCTTCTTCTTCTTCTTCTTCTAATAATAATAATAATAATATCAGTAGCAGCAGCAGCGAAGGAAGATTTTCAACGACACAGCTAAAAAATAGTGTCCACATTCTCAGCAAAAGAATCAACTGACCTGTTAAAATCATCGAAGGACAAAAATAAGCAGCAAGGCGTTGAATCCTCTAAATATCTTTAACTCAAGAAGGCTACATAAAGAAGGATATTTATTTAGCTTAACTTAGATCTGGTACAAGGCCAGCAGAGCGGGGCACGCTGTAAAGATTCTATTATTCTTTTTTCTATGTACCGTGTCCCTTCAGGACATTGGCTATCAATGCTTTCCACAATTTTCCCTGTTCTGCCAACCATCTACACCAGCTCATTGGGTAGGTTATGCACTGCTTCCCTCTGTCACTCTGGCCTTCAAGATGTCCTGTGAGTGTCAAATTTTCCAAACCCTCTTTCCTCATTATATGCCCGAGAAATTTCAACTTTTTCCGATGTTAAGCATATGTGTCCTTTTTATTTTCATTTTTTCTAAAACTTCCTCTTTGCTCACATGTTCAGTCCATGTTATTTTCAGCATACTATGTAGAACCACATTTCTGTTGCATCAAGTCTCTTCTTCAGCTGTGAGGAGATTGTCCAGCATTCACTGCCACACAGGAGGATAGTTTTACATAACTATTCATGATTCCTTTCTTTATTTCTTTATTAAGAAGACATTTTTTGGCTATTCCAATGTGACTTCGGATTTCAGTGTCCCATTTCCCGTCCTCTGTTAAAACACTTTCCAGATAGTGTATATAATATTATTCAGACTGTTGTTCTTGTCTTTATTACCGTTTTTCGGCCCTTATACACTGCAGCCTTCTTCAGGCAATATTTCTTGGGATTTCGATTCGAACTCTTTATTTAGTTTACCGTGGCAGATTGTTCTAATGCCAATTCCACTTCCAAATTTTTGCTCCCTCTGCTGTGGCCAGGTATTGAACTCACAATACTTTGGGTTAAATCACTTTTGTATCGATCGATCAATCAATTAAATGCTTTTATCCCTTGCAGACAACAGTCCGAATAATGTAAATAGTGTAAATAGTTAAACACCTCATCTCAGATGTATAGATACTTCTGAAGATATTTAAACCGTAGATTTTAGTATCCCCGATTTGTAATTTGCATGTTGAACTGTCCATTTTGCTAACAACCAGACCTTCTGTCTACTTACAATCGCTTTCCTTCATTGACTTCTGTAGGAGTTCCAAAGATTTCATTATAGTATTAGTAAGCAGTGAGACACATTGCTGAAAGGTGATACATTCAGAAAAAAGTATTTGATATAGTTTGCAAAAAATAATAATTATACTTTCAAAGCGAGTTTTATTAGTAACTAGTGTATCCCTGCCATCAAAAATATCGGCAGTTATTAGAAATTTTTAACAGTGCAATGAAAGAAAATCTTGAAACAAAGTATTGAGATTCAATAAAGCCGAGATAATTCACAATTAATATACATGCTAATGAACCATATAATTAATCCTTTCCCTTTATATTTTTAAAGATGCTCAGTAGCATCTATGATTCATTGATTACTATTGGTATTATATAAATCGATTTGAGCTCAACATCTTTTCATGTTAAAATTTTATGTACTTAATATAACAGTGAAATAGAAATATCACACGGAAGAAAAAGATTAGCAGCAAAACGACAAAGACGGCGACGACAAAGCCTAGTTCAAGAACAAGTTAAAGCAAGCCGATCACTTAATAAACAAAGGTATCTGAGTGCCTCATATGAAAGGCTTGAACAAATAAGACTGCAATCTAAGGAACGTAGGAATAAATGAACTGATTAATTAAACGGTTCATTTTGCTCGGGAACTAATTTTTACTAAATGCAGAAAGTATTTTTGGTATATATTATTAAAACGACGAAGGGAAGTAATCACTCACGAATTTACTTGACCTACCTCCCTTCCGACTACAGATGGAACAGGAAATATATAAATAAATACACGGAATATATAAATACATACATAATGATAATTATTATATGGTTTGATAACTTATTGGGTTCAGTCACAAATAATACCTGTTTTTGATTATTAAATTCATTTTTTATAAATTAAAGTACAATTACATTTTATTTAGTTATATAGTCACCATTATTTGTAATGACTTCTTGTCACTTATCATCAAAACAATTACCATGAAAATATTTACAGAAAAGACACAAGGAAGCAGTTATAATCGTAATCTGCATTGCATGTGCACATTATATGTATTGCATGTGCACATTATATGCATTGCATATGCATATTATATGCGCAAGAAAACAGATTTGGTGCGACTTGTTATCTACAAGGAAAAAATATCTACACCGTAAAAAATTTTATTTTGGAATGATATCTACATACTAAAACATATTAGGAAATTGGAAAATGAAATTAAAATATTTTAAAAAATCTTCTATTTATATTCTAGTGATAAACAGGAAACACGGTGAAATAATGGATAACGGCTTGGATTGAGGAATCGGAGAGCCGAGTTCAAATTCCAGTCGAATCCATTACATTCACTTATTTGCCGATACCTTTGGGAAAGGTATGAATCCTCTTCTTAAAGCTATGGGTAAATAGCAGGACAAACTGGGTTCTATAGCTTTGTATATCTACAAAGGAAAAATAACAAGCCAAAGTAGTACCTGTTTTATTATGTAGATATCGTTCCAAAATAAAATATGTACGGTGTAGATATATTTTCCAGGTAGATAATATCTACTTTGGCTTTTGTTTTCCCCCTTGATAAGAAGAAGCCAAATTAGAACCACAGACTTCAGATTTCACCACATCTGTTGTCATCTTCCCCATATCTGCTGACATATTTTCTATGTAATCAGGTCGACACTCTTTATATCTATTTCTTCCAGTCGCCACGCTGGTAGGATATGCTTGGTTTAATGTGGGTGGGGTCCATCTATGTACATATAGAAAAAATACGTAAATTAACCAGTCTCAACTACCACAGTCGCGCTGGCTTTGGTATCAACCCCTCTTTAGAGCAATGAGTAAGATGTTACTGCAGAGTTGGGATTCCCAGGACCAGACATTCGTCAAAGCTTTTCCGTGAACCACCCGCAGGTAGAAACTGGGTATTGGAGACGAGAACAGTTACTGCACATTGATCCGCTATTTATTCACCTCCTCAGTAGGATGCGATATAATATTCGTTTAAATTTGAGGACCGTACATAGGGGTCAAGGACAAAAATTGCCCAGTTCTTGTGACTACCGTTATTCCTCTATCGAGAGGTGAGGGTTTTTAATTTCAGGGGTCAGGCATCTAGTATAGGAAATACGGAAACCCAATAAGGTTAGGGGTAGTTTTGTCAAACACCGCAAAACCGAAACATTAACGTAAGAACTCTAGTAATATTCTCAAACAGATTCCATCATTGTCGGTCGGACATCGAAATATCACCAGTCACGATGTATGAGTGTGTCCCTACGGGTGGAGACACTATTGAGCCTTAAACTTACCCGACACCTAAAGTGGAACTAGTACACACGATCTATCGCTAAAGGTGCAGGAAAGATGGACGGTTCCCGGTACCGCCCCAGGAAGTACCTGACTCGTGCTATCCTCTTCCCTTAAAAGAGCCAGAACAGGCCTAAAATAGAGTACTGCTGTCCAATGGCGTAGCTAGAGTAAACGTCACCCGGGGCGGTCCGCTCAAATGTCACCCCAATGACCCCGATTCACCCTATGCTGAATGGTTAGCTGTAAGTAAATTTTCATACATGCTCTACCTCTACTTTACTCTACTGACCGGTACGTTACTGTTTACATGTATGATCCAAGACAAAATCCAATACCACAAAATAATCAGTTCAAATCAAAAGCTGAAAACATTGCTATTTTTCCTACTCACAAATGTCCCGACAATTTATTAGAAAATTTCTGACGTGGGGACAAAACTGGGGGGGGTCATAAATTATTTCTGGGGGGTCATATGCCCGCCTGGGAAACCCTGTGTCTCCACCACTGTTTTCAGACTATTTTTGGCACCTTAGCCATTAAATGGATAGCGACTCGAATACTTACCTTATATCTTAGGAGTTACTTATATATTATACCTTATAAGATACTTATTTTATATCGTATATCATAGGAGATACTTATCTCATATCTTAGGAGATACTTATATATCGTATATCTTATGATATATTTATCTATAGTTCTAAATATTGCGCCTAAATTCTGACATTTGATTTATTATTAATTTATTCATTTATTTTACTCAGTAGGAATAGATAGGTTTGTTTATCGCCCGGTTCACACTCCTCCCTGGTCTTTTGAACAGAAGTAGAATTTTATCCATTGTTTATGTTTAGAATTAAATTTTGGGTTCCTTCTATAGTCTACTTCTCCTTTATGCTTCTAACGTCTCAGAAATTTTATTTATTATTTATTTCTTTTCTTGTATAAGTGTAGATAGGTTCGTCTATCGTCCGGTTTACACTCTTCCTCAGTCTTTTGTAACGGAGTATAGCTTTATCCATTGTTTCCTTGTTTGCTCGGTTGCTGCTACACTCGTAAAAAAATTTGTAGAGTGTCGGTTGGTTAATTTTGACATAGAGGGCCTGGAGAATTTTAAGTTTTTGATTATTATTTCTTGGTGTAGGATATTGGTGTTGTCAACAAGTATTTTTCCTGAATTGTGAAGGTGAACAGGAATGTGTTTTTAGATGTTGTGCAATAGAACTTGTATTCAACAAATGATGTGTAAAACGTCATGATAATGTTGTGGTTGTCAAACCAACATATGTACTTATTTTTTTTTTGTCAGTGATACAATCTCCAAAAATTTATTAAGAGTGTAGCAGCAACGTGTTGAAGTGCATATAAAAAACATTTAAGGCCATTTTGGATGCTGCCAATATCCGGTCAGATCCTTTATATTGAAATGCTTGTTTTACAAAAAATTCCATAGCTACAATTGATAAATTTACAATTTTTAAATAATTATAACAGAACATGTTCCTTGCGTGTTTTTTTTTTTTTTTAAATATCACAAAGAAATGCAGATTTTATCACCGTTGCACTAAGTTTGTCTTTGTAATTTTCCCCTTGAGGATGATCTTGGAAGTGATCGAAAGTACTTGGGTAGGAAAAAACTACGGCGCCTTCCTTGATGAATTTCATTTTAACATCAAAAAAACTGGAACGGATCAGTATAAAAATAAATAGACACAATATGCCTATATTATTCAATGTGAATTTCGTCGCCAAGTCCAGAACTTTTCTACTCAGGCCAGACAATTCATTCTATCCAGGTAACCAACTGCTTGGAAGAGATAGGCATCCAATCAGATCCTCATTCTCCATACAGTCCAGACTTTGCTCTCTGTGACATTTGGTTGTCCCGAAGCTGAAGGAGAATCAAAAGTGGCAGTTGTTTGGAAGACATTGTCACGATGAAGGAGGTTCTGGCTACCTGAAATTTGAATGACATCCATGACTGTTTTGAAGGAGATTTGTGCTTCTTTGAGAGTGTGTGTGTGTGTGTATGTGAGAGAGAGAGAAATAGAGAGAGAGAGAGAGAGAGAGATGTATGAAGAGAGAAACGTCCAGATACAAAACCCTAATAGTTGATATTCATAAACGATATACGAATTCGCTCGTCCCGTCAAAAATGGCGGCCAAATTCAAGCAATTTTGCAACTGTATCCGTTACATTTTCTGCATGAGTAAGTCAAGAATTTTACTTCTACAATTAACTCCATTGTTGCACGCAAGAAAGAATTCTGCCTTTTAAATCATTAAAAGTAAAAATATCCACAGAAAGCTGACACGGCTTGTAAAAAACAAAACAAAACTGACGGCCATATTTAAGTAATTTTGCAATTGCGTTGGTTGTGCTTTCTGCTTGAGTAACCCAAGTATTTTGTTTCAACAATTAACTCTATTGTCGTATGAAAGAAAGAATTCAGCTTTTTAAAATGTTCAAATAAAAATATCCAAAGAGAGTTGACACAAAACAAATGATATTAAGGTGCATTAACAACTTAACCCCCCCGCACTGTCGATTAATCAGATATTCGCTCATATATATAAAGGGTGATTGAACAGTAACTCACTATTTTATGCATGATGTACTCTTCTGTCTTGTAAAAATTGTAGTTAGACGAAAGAGTCCATCATACAAAAAAAAATAGGGAGTTACTCTCCATCCCCCCATATATATATATATATATATATATATATATATATATATATATATATATATATATATATATGGCATCAAATGACAATTGGAAAAAAAAATCATACATTTTGCGGATGCCTTTCGTCTTCCGACTTTTTCAAGGCAAAAATGAAATCGAAATGTTTTTGTTGTTATAGTTACATTAAAATTCAAAATTAAAAAGATAGACGCTTGTGTCTAAGCCTTTTTCCAGGTTAATGTAAATTACCTTTAAGGGATTATTATTTTTTTTTTTTTTTCCATGTCGACAATATTTCGATTTCATTTTTGCCTTGAAAAAGTCGGAAGACGAAACGCGTCGGCAAAATGTATGATTTTTTTCCAATTGTCATTTGATACCAATCTGTCTTGTCCACAGAATTCATCTGGGAATTGAACTATATATATATATATATATATATATATATCTGCCAATATTTTTCAACACTCATATTTTTCAAAAGTCGTTTGTAATAAAACGGGATGTCGACAAGCTTCTTATGGTGCACATTCTAAAAAAAAATATTTGAACCTACCAACCTGTCGACTCTTAAAGCACATGAAGTTACGTATGCAAACTACTAACTCCCTACCTACTGGGGGGGGGAGATTTCTATAAGATTTATACTAAGCTCTTTGATTAATTCCTCTTAGTCACTAATCAACTTTTTTTTTCTTTTTTCTTTTTTTAAGCATTACGACCCGAGCAAGGCGTGAAGCCACTAGGATGCATGGGGTTGCGGAAGATTTGGAGCGAGAACAGATAGGAGAGATAGAAGAAAGGATGAGGAGAAGGATAGTGGGTAGATCAAGGTAACTGGAGGTGTCGATTGACATTACATTTGAATAGTTGGAGATTATAGCTCTCAGGGAAACAGTAATAGGGAAGGGTGTTCCACAGGCGAGTGGTGCGAGGTATGAAGCTATTGGAGTAGAAGAGACGCCTACATTTAAAAGTTTCGACAGTGTAAGGGTGGGAGCGGGATGCCAGCCTCGTAGGGCGCTTGAATTCATGGAGTCTGGGAACCAGTGAAAGCAGCTCATCGGAGCAATTACCATGGAAGTATTTGTAGAAAAGACAGAGAGAGGCGACGGCGCGTCTGTGATAGAGTGACTGTAGACGAGATGCCAGATCAGGGCTAATTATATTACATATCCGTCTCTGGATCTTGTCAAGAACTCCGAGGTAAACAGAAGGTGCCCCAGACCATATATGGCAGCAATACTCCATGCAAGGGTGAATGGTTGATTTGTATATTTGAAGTATCGATTCCGGAGAGAACAGAAAATTTCAAGATGAACAAGATCACCATCATATTATGCACATTTCACTTGCATACCTTCACACTGGCGGCGTTTCATTCATTTTGACGCATTGATTACCAGTACATCCGTTTTTTTTTGTCTTTACAAGACATATTTGGTAAATTTATATATTTTTATACTTGAATATTTTTTTAAATATGACTTACAGACAGACATACTGTGGAAATATTGTTGAACAAATGTTGTGTATTTTCTTTTCCTTAAATCGCGCTCTTAAGTATTATTATTATTATTATTATTATTATTATTATTATTATTATTATTTTGGTGGCTATATGCGTTTCAGTACACCTCCATTTTCTCAAACAATGAAACTAATATCAGCTGGCCCAGATTTAAGCGTCCGTAATTTATATTCGAGTATATTCTTTTCTCGCACTTCTCGCATGTGGAACACGCTTCCGGTTTCTTGCTACCCTGCAAACTATAATATTCAAAAATTGAAATGCAACGTCAATCGCCATTTCCCGTCTTCCTGAAACCTGTTCTTCTATTGTCCTTTCTTCACTAAAGACTTATTGCAGCAGGGAACGAATTTGCATTACCTTATGTTTGTAAACCACTTTTTAGACAGGCGTGCTTTATCGTTCGGCCACGTACGTCTCGACAGCAAAACAGGGAGGGCTCAGTTACCTTTCTAAACTAGTGTTCGTCTCTCAGTGGGACTGTTCTTTCTCGATATCTGCTAACGTATAATGGCCTGCCCGAAACGTAATCAAAATAATTTAAACAATTAAATGAGTTTTGAAAAATTCCGACAGTTTTTTTTATTACTTTTTGTTTTTTACTTAAGGCCCAAGAGCCACCCAAGGTAGATGGGTACTGAATGCAGTGTATGATATAAAAGTCAGAGGAAGGAGTAAGAAGCAAAAATTACAAGAATATGGCGGATAGGTAACATTGACTCTAGACTTGAAGAGGTTAAGATTGTTGTATCCGGGGAAACGCTATCTCGGTTCCGGAAAAAATCTTTCGAACTGGAACGCTCTTACGAAGTACATAGGGAAATGAATATGATTCAATTCCGTGGATGTAACAAGTCGTGTCTTAGCTGTAAATGGCTGTGTTAGGGGCTATTTAAAAAAAAAGAACTCTTTTGAACATTTGACATGGAAATACAAGAGTGGCGATAGGCATTGTGTCTGTGGGAAAGAGTTGGTAGGGTGGAAATAAGTCATCACCCACAAGGCTGTTGTATGTGATTTGGAACTTTGTCATGGCTGGAAAGTGAGAATTATATAAACGTCGTATTTAGTGGATGCGCATGTTTGCCTTTTGCCACACTTAAGAGAGCTATGTGGAAGACATGAGGTTTTATGTACGCATGTGCACGCATGCGTACAGACGCACAGTGAGGCGTTATGAATACAATGAGGCACATTAACAACAATATCGAAAGATTCATGCATTGTAACAATGCTCCTCAGACTCACCCGTTCCTCACCAACTCCGAATTCATTTCAACCTGATCATTTTGTGCCGACACACAGTGCATCAAAACCAGTTAGCCATGGCAGACGCGCTATGGCCGGCGGAAAGAAAGAAAATCGAACGAAAGTGACAAATTGGTGACCCGACTCGTCCTCTTCCTCTTTTAAATGCGACCAAACAACACTAGCCGAGAGTGACGAGTGAAAACAAACATTCTTGACATTTTTTTTTTTATAACAACTGCATGGGAAATCTATTTTATCCTGCATAATAGAGAATCAAAGAATTGTTGAATTCTTTTCGCCTATCCATGCGTATGGGTTCCCAGTCCGACCCCATCCATCCATCTCCATCTCTCCATCCATCCATCCATCTCTCTCTCCATCCATCCATCCATCTCCATCCATCCATCCATCCCCAGTCCGATCCATCCATCCATCCATCCATCCACTGATCCATCCATCCCCATCTATCCATCCATCCATATCCATCCATCCATCCATCCATCCATCTATCCATAGATGATCCATCCATCCATCCATCCATCCATCCATCCATCCAGATCCATCCATCCATCCATCCATCCATCCATCCATCCATCCATCCATCCATCCATCCATCCATCCATCCATCCATCCATCCATCCATCCATCCATCCATCCCCATCCATCCCCATCCATCCATCCATCCATCCATCCATCCATCCATCCATCCATCCCATCCGATCCATCCATCCATCCATCCATCCATCCATCCATCCATCCATCCATCCATCCATCCATCCATCCATCCATCCATCCATCCCAGTCCGATCCCCATCCATCCATCCATCCATCCATCCATCCATCCCCAGTCCGATCCCCATCCATCCATCCATCCATCCATCCATCCATCCCCATCCATCCATCCATCCATCCCAGTCCATCCCATCCATCCATCCATCCATCCATCCATCCCCAGTCTATCCCCATCCATCCATCCATCCATCCATCCATCCATCCATCCATCCATCCATCCCCATCCATCCCCATCCATCCATCCATCCATCCATCCATCCATCCATCCATCCATCCCAGTCCGATCCATCCATCCATCCATCCATCCATCCATCCATCCATCCATCCCATCCATCCATCCATCCATCCATCCATCCATCATCCATCCATCCATCCCATCCCCCATCCATCCATTCCATCCATCCATCCATCCCATCCCTGTCCGTCCCCATCCATCCATCCATCCATCCATCCATCCATCCATCCATCCATCCATCCATCCATCCCCATCCATCCATCCATCCATCCATCCATCCATCCATCCATCCATCCATCCCAGTCCATCCCCATCCATCCATCCATCCATCCATCCATCCATCCATCCATCCATCCATCCATCCATCCATCCATCCATCCCATCCATCCCCATCCATCCATCCATCCATCCATCCATCCATCCATCCATCCATCCCCATCCATCCATCCATCCATCCATCCATCCATCCATCCATCCATCCATCCATCCATCCCCATCCATCCATCCATCCATCCATCCATCCATCCATCCATCCATCCATCCATCCATCCCATCCGATCCCCATCCATCCATCCATCCATCCATCCATCCATCCATCCATCCATCCATCCATCCATCCATCCATCCATCCATCCATCCATCCATCCATCCATCCATCCATCCATCCATCCATCTATCAGTCCGATCCCCATCCATCCATCCATCCATCCATCCATCCATCCATCCATCCATCCATCCAGTCCATCCATCCATCCATCCATCCATCCATCATCCATCCATCCATCCATCCATCCATCCATCCATCCATCCATCCATCCATCCATCCATCCATCCATCCATCCATCCATCCATCCATCCATCCATCCATCCATCCCCATCCATCCATCCATCCATCCATCCATCCATCCATCCATCCATCCATCCCCCAGTCCCCATCCATCCATCCATCCATCCATCCATCCATCCCAGTCCATCCCCATCCATCCATCCATCCATCCATCCATCCATCCATCCATCCATCCATCCATCCATCCATCCCCATCCATCCATCCATCCATCCATCCATCCATCCATCCATCCATCCATCCATCCATCCCAGTCCCCCCATCCATCCATCCATCCATCCATCCATCCATCTATCCATATCCATCCATCCATCCATCCATCCATCCATCCATCCATCCATCCATCCATCCATCCCATCCGATCCCCATCCATCCATCCATCCATCCATCCATCCATCCATCCATCCATCCATCCATCCATCCATCCATCATCTATCCCATCCCCCATCCATCCATCCATCCATCCATCCATCCATCCATCCATCCATCCATCCATCCATCCATCCATCCATCCATCCATCCATCCATCCATCCATCCATCCATCCATCCCCATCCCATCCATCCATCCATCATCCATCCATCCATCCCATCCATCCCCATCCATCCATCCATCCATCCATCCATCCATCCATCCATCCATCCATCCATCCATCCCAGTCCGATCCCCATCCATCCATCCATCCATCCATCCATCCATCCATCCATCCATCCCCATCCATCCATCATCCATCCATCCATCCATCCATCCATCCATCCATCCATCCATCTATCCCCATCCATCCATCCATCTCCATCCATCCATCCATCCATCCATCCATCCCATCCGATCCCCATCCATCCATCCATCCATCCATCCATCCATCCATCCATCCATCCATCCATCCATATCCGATCCCCATCCATCCATCCATCCATCCATCCATCCATCCCATCCGATCCCCATCATCCATCCATCCATCCATCCATCCATCCATCCATCCATCCATCCCCAGTCCGATCCCCATCCATCCATCCATCCATCCATCCATCCATCCATCCATCTATCCCATCCATCCATCCATCCATCCATCCATCCATCCATCCCCATCCATCTCCATCCATCCCCATCTCCCATCCCCATCTATCTCCATCCATCATCCATCCATCCATCCATCCCAGTCCGATCCCCATCTATCCATCCATCATCCATCCATCCATCCATCCATCTATCCATCCATCCATCCATCCATCCATCCATCCATCCATCCATCCATCCCCCATCCCATCCATCCATCCATCCATCCATCCATCCATCCATCCATCCCAGTCCGATTCCCATCCATCCATCCATCCATCCATCCATCCATCCATCCATCCATCCATCCCATCCGATCCCCATCCATCCATCCATCCATCCATCCATCCATCCATCCATCCATCCATCCATCCATCCATCCATCCATCCATCCATCCATCCATCCATCCATCCATCCCAGTCCATCCCCATCCATCCATCCATCCATCCATCCATCCATCCATCCCCATCCATCCATCCCCATCCATATCCATCCATCCATCCATCCATCCATCCATCCATCCATCCATCCATCCATCCATCCATCTATCCCCATCCCATCCATCCATCCATCCATCCATCCATCCATCCATCCATCCATCCATCCATCCCATCCATCCATCCATCCCCATCCATCCATCCATCCATCCATCATCCATCCATCCATCCATCCATCCATCCATCCATCCATCCATCCATCCATCCATCCATCCATCCATCCATCCATCCATCCATCCATCCATCCATCCATCCATCCATCCATCCATCCATCCATCCATCCATCCATCCATCCATCCATCCATCCATCCCCAGTCCATCCCCATCCATCCATCCATCCATCCATCCATCCATCCATCCATCCCCATCTATCCATCCATCCATCCATCCATCCATCCATCCATCCATCCATCCATCCCCATCCATCCATCCATCCATCCATCCATCCATCCATCCATCTGATCCCCATCTATCCATCCATCCATCCATCCATCCATCCATCCATCCATCCCCATCTCCATCCATCCATCTCCATTCCATCCATCCATCCATCCATCCATCCATCCATCCATCCATCCATCCCAGTCCGATCCCCATTCATCCATCCATCCATCCATCCATCCATCCATCCATCCATCCATCCATCCATCCCCATCCATCCATCCATCCATCCCCAGTCCGATCCCCATCCATCCATCCATCCATCCATCCATCCATCCATCCATCCATCCATCCCATCCGATCCCATCCATCCATCCATCCATCCATCCAATCCCCAGTCCATCCAGTCCATCCATCCATCCATCCATCCATCCATCCATCCATCCCCCAGTCCGAATCCATCCATCCATCCATCCATCCATCCATCATCCCAGTCCGATCCCCCATCCATCCATCCATCCATCCATCCATCCATCCATCCATCCATCCCAGTCCTGATCCCCATCCATCCATCCATCCATCCATCCATCCATCCATCCATCCATCCATCCATCCCCATCCATCCATCCATCCATCCATCCATCCATCCATCCATCCATCCATCCATCCATCCATCCATCCATCCCATCTATCCCCATCTCCATCATCCATCCATCTCATTTCCATCCATCTATCCCAGTCTGATCCCCCATCATCCATCTCCATCCATCCATCCATCCAGTCCTGTCCATCCCCATCCATCCATCCATCCATCCATCCATCCCCCAGTCCGATCCCCATCATTCCATCCATCCATCCATCCATCCATCCATCCATCCATCCATCCCCATCCATCCATCCATCCATCCATCCATCCATCCATCCATCCCATCCCCATCCATCCCCCATCCATCCATCCATCCATCCATCCATCCATCCATCCCCATCCATCCCCATCCATCCATCCATCCATCCATCCATCCATCCATCCCATCCATCCATCCATCCATCCATCCCATCCATATCCATCCATCCATCCATCCATCCATCCATCCATCCCAGTCCATCCATCCATCCATCCATCCATCCATCCATCCATCCATCCATCCATCCATCCATCCATCCATCCATCATCCATCCATCCATCCCCATCCATCCATCCCATCCATCCATCCATCCATCCATCCATCCATCCATCCATCCATCCATCCATCCATCCATCCCAGTCATGATCTCCCATCCATCCATCCATCCATCCATCCATCCATCTATCCCAGTCCATCCCCATCTATCCATCCATCCATCCATCCATGGGATCCCCATCCATCCATCCATCCATCCATCCATCCATCCATCCATCCACCCATCCGAATCCATCCATCCATCCATCCATCCATTTTCCCCATCCCATCCCCATCCATCCATCCATCCATCCATCCATCCATCCATCCATCCAT
>CAHIKZ030004744.1:997500-1042500 GCA_903632075.3 Acanthosepion pharaonis | reverse complement strand
CATCCATCCATCCATCCATCCATCCATCCATCCATCCATCCATCCATCCCATCCATCCATCCATCCCAGTCCGATCCCCATCCATCCATCCATCCATCCATGTCCCCATCCATCCATCCATCCATCCATCCATCCATCCATCCCGCCATCCATCCATCCATCCATCCATCCATCCCAGTCCATCCATTCCATCCATCCATCCATCCATCCATCCATCCATCCATCCATCCCAGTCTGATCCCCATCCATCCATCCATCCATCCATCCATCCATCCATCCATCCATCCCATTCCCATCCATCCATCCATATTAATCCATCCATCCATATCCATCCCATCTGATCCCCATCTATCCATCCATCCATCCATCCATCCATCCATCTCCATCCCAGTCTGATCTCCATCCATCTATCTATCTATCTATCCAGTCTGATTCCATCTATCATCTCTATCTATCCTCCATCCATCCTATATCTATCTATCCATCATCCCAGTCTGATCCCATCCATCTATCTATCTATCATCTATCTCTCATCTATTCCCATTTTATATCTCCATCTATCTATCTTTTGTTTTTTGTCTGAGTGTCGACGCATTTCTGTCTCGTGAAAACACCAAAATGTAGGAATCAATTTTTTATTGTTACGCTAAGTTAATTAAGTATTAACTTAGTTTAATTAACGAGGCCGAATTGGCGAAACTGGATATACTTTTTACTGCATATCATCTAATGCAAGGCTCGAAAGCAACTCAAGGTAGAGGCTTACAATTGAAATGGTTGCGATGAATGAGATGTAATAATAATGGAAGTGAAAGCTGTGGAAAATAAATAGTATAGATAGCGACTAGCCGCTGACTTAAAGAGGTCAAGATTAATGTGCCCAGGGAAGCACACATGCGGGATTTTCTTTCACAAAGTGGCAGTTTTTGAGAAAATTCTATCTAAATGGGACTTCCTTCTAACATTTAAAACACGGATGAAATGAGGATTACTTCTTTTTGACGAAACATTACCTAATAAAAGGCTCGTAAGCCACTCAAGTTAGAGAATTACTGTCGAAATGGTTGTGATGAATGTAGTGTGATATGAATAGAAGAAAAGAAGATATCAGGGAAGCATCCACATGGGAGTATGTTCCACAACGTGGTAGTGAAAAAGTTATCCGAGTGGAATGTCCAGCTTTCATATCGAACACGGGGGAAATAAGGATGGTATATATTTTTTTACTAAATATCATCAAATACAAGGCTCGAGAGTCACTCCCGGTAGAGTTTTACAGTCGGTAATGATTAACGATGCTTAGGATATGAAGAGATGGTTGTAGGAAATGAAGATTATGAGGATAAGGGGGATAGATAATAATTGACTCTTGACTTGAAGAGGTCAATAATAAAGTGTTTTGGGAAGCACCCACGCTGGGATTTGTTACTCGGTGGCATTTTTTGTGAAAATGTTTCTGAGAGGAATTTGCTTATATTTAGAGCACAGGAGAAATGATGATGATTTTTTTTTTAATTAAATATCACCAAAAATAAGACTCGAGAGTCACTCAAAATAGAGGGTTACAGTTGAAATGATGAATGATGTATGGGATATGGTGGTAGGAAGTGGGAAATATGAGGATAAGGAGAATAGAGGATGATTGACCTCTGACTTGAAGAGGTTAAGATTAAAGTATTCAAAGAAACAACTTGTTATTATCCCAACGTTTCTTCCGGCCTTCTTCAGGTGTTTGCCGGTTTGGGTAACCTTGAGGGAATTATGAAAGGAACCCATTATTGCTCGCTATTTTCATTGAGTTTGTCTGTATTACCCGGTTCAGGACTATACTCATAATTATTACTTCTTTGTGCCGTGTCCCTTCATGACATTGGCGATCATGGCTTTTCCACAAACAATATGGCTTCCGTTTTGCCAGGTTTACTGCTGATGTGCTAACGGCCATCTCTAATTATGTATATCAAGCTCTTGAAGCTCGAGCCGTGTCTCTAGATATCTTAAATGCGTTTGACAGCGTTTGGAACGCGGGTCTTCTACGTAAGTCCTAGTGCTACGGTATTACAGAACGAGTGTTTGATTTAATCGAATCGTTTCTATCAAATCGTTTTCAAAGGGTTCGCTTCCAGGTCCTTTCACACGAACGTGGGTGTACCCCAAGGCTCTATACTCGATCCTACGCTGCTTCTGATCTTGATCAATGATTTCCTTGATATAATCAGGTCCCAAGTAGGCATTTAAACGGATGACACTACCATTTACTCCTGTCTCAATTATAAATCGGTCAAAGGTGACAAAATTAACAAGGCTGCTGCTCTTGAAAATGACTTCCAGTGGTTAACCGGGACAGGAAATGGCTTGTAAATTTGAATGCCTCCAAAACGAAACTGCTCTCATTTAACCATCATAGATTAACTTTTCTGTCTGCCATCAGCGTGGCTGATGTTAGACTCCTGGAGAGCAACACTATGCTCCTTCTTGGTCTCACATTTTCAACTGACTTGAAGTGGAACGACTACATCGAATCAATAGGTGCATCTACTGCGAGGAAAGTTAGGCCACTGTGTCGTGCCACAAGATTTGTCCCTCTTGCACACTCACTCACTCATTCACTCACTCACTCACTCCCTCACAAATCTATCATTCGGCCGTGCATTGAATACGGTTGCCATATCTGGTATGAGGTTCCTGCCATTCATTGTGAGGTTCTTGACAAAATCCAAAGAAGGATCTGTAATGTAATCTATCCTGACTTGGCCTCACAACTTCAGTCACTTTCTCACCGATGTGGTGTGATTTCCTCTTATTTTTTTTTTACAAATATTTTAATGAGCCGACGAGCTTTTTTTCCCTGGTGCCTCGCCTAGACGAATTTAAGCGTGCTACTAGATTGGCATATAGGTCCCACCCGTTTACTGTTAATATGACTAAATTCAACCGCCATTTCCTATCTAACAGTTTCTTTTCTCACACTTTCCGCCTGTAGAAATCCCTTCTGTTTACTTGCTTCCCTGATAACTACAATCTTCAATCGCCTATCTCATTGAATCTCATTCATCTTTCATCCTTTCCTCATCCCCACTATACAGTCTTTTCTCTCACTTTCACACGCTGTAACCCCGTGCGTACTAGTGGTATTACAGCCTTGTTTGGGGTGAAATTATTTTTAAAAAATGTAAGGATCCGTCTTTTAAAATTTCACTAACCACTAGTATATCTTAAACTTGTTCGATGTATAACGGACTAGCAGGAGAGCCCGGCGTTGCCCGGGGATGTAACAGTAAGAGATAGATCAAGTATCGACCATCATAAAGACGGAAAAATAAAATTGACAAAGATTATTGTTTAAGGTTGACGGACACGCATGTCTTAACTAGTCTTTTTTTTTGTTGTTGTTGTTTTTTTTACGAATTGGTCAAACCCAAACTCAAACAAAAACATTGTTTTCAATCCTTATGAGTCTACCGATTGAATAGAATTTTATTATAAACAATTGTCTTGTAAATGGAATTTTTAAAAAAATTCTGAATGTAAAAAATAAAGAAAAAAAGTGTGCAAGACAATAAAAACACTACCTACCAAAAAAAAAAAAGTTTTGTTGAAATCGGTTTGAAAAATGTAGGAAATCCGATCCAATATATAAACGTACACACACACACACACACACACACACACACACACAACCTGGGTTTTATAATAAGTATGATTTACGAGTTTACGTCTCTCTCTTTCTCTCTCTCTGTCTTTTGTGTGTCTATGTGTGTACAATGTTCTTGACTACTTTACTATTTTCTTTTAACAGATCAAGAGATCTTAACATTATCGTGTCCAATTCACAGTTGATCATTTGGAGGCAAATTTCAAAACTGTTCTTGGTGTTCAGGTCTTAGAGGATCATGGCTCTCCACAGCTTCCCTCTTGTTATCATCATTGAATTGTTATAACCTCTTGAAAAATATAGCTGAGTGGTTTCCTGGTATCTTCTCCACGGTTTCGAATTCAGAGTGTTCTTTGTCTTAGACTCCATTGCCTGGAAGAGAAGAGACGTATTCATGCCTTTTACGAGGGGATTAGTTTAAAAGTGAACGTAATGATTACGAAAACAAATTAGCAGAATATTCCATATTCATGCTCGCACAAAAAAAACAAAAAACAAAAAAACAAAACAAAAAAAAACAAATGTCCCCCCCCACAAAAAAAGGATTTTTAACACGGACAGGTAGTCAAATCATGATTTTCTTAATTGTTACCTAATGAATTTCGTTGATCCAACGGAAACATATATAAGTAACCCGACGTTTATTTTATATCTGAGGGAGTTCTGAAGCATGAAGTTAGCTGTTGTTATTTGAGCGCTGAGAGCGGCCCCCGAATAGCCTGAGGAAAAAACCTGGAGGAAATTGAAAATTAGCGAAAGATTCCAAACGCCATATTTTTTTTTAAACAGCTAGAATACATAGTAGAGTGCTAGAGTATTGTGAAGAAATGACGTCATTTTATCCCGTGTGTAAACCAAAAGAGTTTCGACGGATATGAGCACTTATTAAGTCAGTTATGTGCCATGCGTGATACACGCTTAGCAATCATATATCTTTCGATACATGACTGACGAGGCAGATATTTTACCCACAGTAATTTGGCATTACTTTCTACGGTAGACCAGTTACCATCTAAAGCTATAGAACCCAGTTTGTCCTGCTATTTACCCATAGCTGGGTGTGGGTAGAAGAAGAAGATTCATACCTTTCTCAAGTGTATTAGCAGTATTAGCACGTAAGTGAATATAATGGATTTGACTGGAATTCGAACTCGGCTCTCCGATTCCTCAACAAGGCACATAGAAAAAGAATAAGAATCTTTACAGCGTGCCCCGCTATGCTGGCCTTGTACCAGATCTAAGTTAAGCTAAATAAATATGTTCCTTCATGTAGCCTTCTTGTGTTGAAGATATTTAGAGGATTCAACGCCCTCAGGTCTATTTTTATCCTTCGGTGATTTTAATAGGTCTGTTGATTCTTTTGTTGAGGATGTGGACATTATTTATTTAGGTGTGTCGTTGAAAATCTTCCTTCGCTGCTGCTGCTGCTGCTATTATTATTATTATTATTATTATTATTATTATTATTACCTGTTTATATTTCTGAGATGAGGTATTATGTACATTATTTACATTATTCGTTTTTTACACCGGATATATTTTAGAGACATTTACATTGCTTAAAGTAAACTTATTTCTAGTCATCGGGTAGTAGCATCCGGGGGGGGGTATCTGTAAGGGTCCCTACCTATGGGTAGATAGTGATCACTCAAACTAAAGAAAAACACTATGAAAGTATAAAAATACATATTTATGGTACAAATACAATAAATACATATTTCTATTAAAAAAATTTACCTATTTATAGTAAAATTACCTACAATACGTTTTATCTATAGTTGAAGACATACAATTGCGTTCAAAATATTTAGATTATGGTATTAAATAACCCATAGAGGTGTTGAGATGCCGCTAAAAAAAAAAAAACTTTCTCATGACAGAGTCTGTCTTTATTTCTGACATGAGATTTTACGTACATTATTTACATTATTCGGACTATTGTCCTCGTCTTTGTCGCCATATTTATTACAACGTTTCGGCCGTTGTACGCTCCGGCCTTCTTCAGGTGGTTGGAATTTCGAACTGAACCCTTTATTTCGCTCACTGGGGTATACTGTTCTAGTTCCACGTGTCATGTTTAATGGATGCCAGTTATCAGTTATCTCCTGTTAATTCCCCTCTGAAAGTTCTCCACTGCCTTAACCGGGTATTGAACTCACACTCTTTGAGTTCTGTCGAGGATCGGACAGATATTACACTCTGATCTATAACGGTATAGATTCTTGGTCAGAAGGCGAAACTTAGTCCAACTCAGAAGGACCGACGATCGGACAGATACGGTATAGATTCTTAGATCAGAAAGGTGTAACATTCCTCCATACAACAAAACAAAATAAAAAAGGATTCGAACGATCAGGACCGAGGATCGGACGATACACTCTGATCTTAGATAGAAAGGTGTAACATTCCTATATACAACAAAACAAAATAAAAGTATAGATTCTTGGTCAGAAGGCCTAACTTAGTCCAACTCAGTACGGCCGAGGATCGGACAGATACTACACTCTGATCTTAGATAGAAAGGTGTAACATTCCTATATACAACAAAACAAAATAAAAGTATAGATTCTTCATCACAGGTTGCAACATTCCAGCTCTGAAGAGCCTAGAATCAGGCAGATAATTCTCTTTGATTATATGCAGGAAGCCGTAACCGTCGTGCATACAAGCAATATTACTACTACTAATAATAATAATAACAATAATATAGAAATATATAGTGAGGCGATAAAAAAAAATGGTAATTTTTTTTTTTTGATTTAAAAAAATGTGGAATTGTTGTCTTTGCATTCGCGCATCCCTGCTGAAGCTGCATGCATGCAAAAACGACCACCCTGTCAAATTTTCAAGATTACAGAAGGCGAAACGTTTCTGCGTTAACATTTAAAGCGAGACGAAATCCGTGGAATTGTTTCCAACGAATTGTTTCTCCCCCCCGGGCTTGAATGACGTGACTTTTTTGATCTTCGTTGCAAAAACCAATTGTTATTGCGCACCGGTTGTTACGAGCCCAAACAGTGCAAAGAGTTTCGAATGACTGAGTGATGAAGCACAGTCCGACATATTCACAGCCTATTGTTACTTCTGTGTCTATTTCGAGTGGATTCTGAAAAACACAATGCCTACCACATTGATACGATAACACTAATGATGATAATATGAAACAAAAGAAAAAAAAAAACAAGTAACGACAGTAATATTGATATAAAAGAATTCAGTTGGGCTTCTCTGGAATCGGAATTTGAATAATAACACTTTTAATACGGTTGGATGTCTTCTGTTTTAAATAGAGCTTAGTCTGGTAAAAGGACGCTTATACTTAACATCAAGAAGAGGCCGTTGAAATTCCCACGATACAAAAACGATAGCTTGTTCTCGTCTTTTACAGCAATATAAAATTCGTATGGTGTATAGGGGTGTGGGACTTCGGGATTAAAAATGTACAAATTGATTTACCCACGTCAAGAAGATTAATGGAGGCATATAATGACGATGAAACACATGGGTAATTTTAACAAAACAAAAAAAATCAGGAATTTATTTACGAATTTATACGCTTGAAATTGTGTCAGGAAATAAAGAAAATTCCATAGTTTCTAGAAATTGTCATGAAGAGGAAATGTTCATAGGACAGATTAAATGATCTGACACAAAATAATATTAAAAAAATATTTAAAACAAAGGTAAGACAGTTCATTTCTCACCGAAGTAATATGCGGTTTGCAAAAGTAGATTTGCATTGTTGAAATAAAGTTCTTTGAAGTGGTAAATTCTTGGTTAAGGTCAATAATAGCGAGCAATCTGAACGCTGTACGCGTGAACAGAAATTAAATTTTTCACATGACTTCAGACACTCTTTTCTTGATGATTTAAATTTTTCTTTATTTTATATAAATAAAAAGGATTTCGTATGGTCTCGCTAATTTTTCTTTCTTTTTCTAGGATTAACGGCTAATTTATGTGAAAACAATGTTTTCATTGGTCCAAAGAAAATTTCCCATAGTTACATAAAAGTGTCCTCGCTCTCAAACCTTTCATAGGCAAAAGATGGGTTGGAAAATCTGACACTCACAGGACAAACAACGCGTAATATATATATATATATATATATATATATATATATATATATATATATATCCTTACACTGTAGAAACTTTTAAATGTAGCCGTCTCTTCTACTCCAATAGCTTCATACCTCGCACCTCACGCCTGTGGAACACCCTTCCCAATTACTGTTTCCCTGAGATCTATAATCTCCAACTATTCAAATGTAATGTCAATCGACATCTCTAGTTACCTTGATCTACCCACTATCCCTCTCCTCATCCTTTCTTCTATCACTCCTATCTGCTCTTGCTTCAAATATTCTGCAACCCCTGCATCCTAGTGGCTTCATGCCTTGCTCAGGGCGTAATGCTTATATATATATATATATATATATATATATATATATATATATATATATATATATATATATATATATATATGTCAATATTAACTGTTTTCCGTCAAGAAAACATCTGGCTTTCACTGACCGAGCAGCCAGTATTGCTTTCGGTGAAATTTATAAAATCGTTCTCTTAAACCTTTTTTTTCAGGAAACAGGTAGCTGATATCGATCTTTGTAGTATTGACGGGGATTTCCTTCCTAACCTTTTGTTCGAAGTAGTGTGGCATGTTAACATCTTGAGTCCTTCTCTTCAGAGAAAAAAAAACGGAGATACCCTTGAAGTCTGTTGTGATAGAAGGTGAGGCGAGCACTATCAGAATGGAGGTTTTCTTGTCATTCAGTCTGGATGCCAACACTTAGACAGAGCATATGGACAAGCTGAGATTGTGAACAAGATCATTTAGTTCCCCAAAGACAGGTCTTGGAATTTCATTACAATGAGCTACAGAACGATGTGCTGATTGAAGATCAGGATACTTGTGGTCGCTCCGGTCCTTTCTGTTGATTCCAGTCACATCAAGAGCACAGAAGTAGCAGTCAGTGCTACAGTGTGTTGTCTACCGCCAAATCATGGGAATTTAAAATTTCAGAGAAATCTTCTTGCCCTTGGTCCACCAATACAGATTATCGGTACATGTCTTACATACCATGTGTGGCGCTCCAGTTTTATCATGGTCACCAAGTTTTTGAGTCGTTTCTTGATAGTGTATGTGAAAGAGAATGAGGTCTTGAATATCAACAGTTAGAGTGACATGGCCCTTAGTGGAATCTGACAGACTCTGTCGTTGAGGTCAAACATCGTTATTCCTGAGATATTAGCTCCTGAATTATATAATTTTAGTTATTCCTAATTGACCCTAAAAAAGTCATGTAGTATGCTTACTAATACGTCCGTGCAATATTTTGACCTAAATTATAATGACTAATAAAACATGTCTGATTTTTATTCTATGGTTTTGTATTGTAATTGGTATGTTTTGAGATATAAGTATTTTATTGTGTGTTATTAGTTTATAAAAATTTTGAAGGCGTGTTTTAATATTTATGTAGCTATTTTGGCTGAAAATAATTCTGATGGGTTAAAATTAATAAGTGTAAAATTTAACATGAGAATTAGTTTTATTGTGTGAAATATGTTGCATATTTAGTTATTTTAATGGACATGGCAATGTTTACGAAAACGTAAAAAGCAGCATGCGGCCATAGCTTAAAAAGTTGACCTGATTGAGCAAAATCAATTTGATATTTGGATTCAGCACATTCAAATTGTTCTAAATCAGCTAAAATAATTTGATAAAACATTTGGTGCAGACTAGTGTAGTCTTTCAACGTGGATATGAAATTTGCTTTTGAGTAAAGGTTAAAAAACCCAACAGACTTTGGATACATCCTTAATATATAACAACTAGACTCAAGAGTTGCGCTACGTAGAAGATTACGGAATGAGGTATGTTTTGATTGATGGATTTAGTTTCTGCGACCTATTAACACTACAGGTTATTTAAAGCCAGGAAATATTTACACACACACACACACACATATATATATATACATATATATATATATATATGTACATATATAATTATTATTTATAAAAAAATTATAACATAAGTATGTTATAAAATCACTACAAAAATAGCCATTTTGTTTCAACACATTCTGTGTCTTATCAAGTGATGACGTTGAAGATAAAATAAATGGTTTTAAAAGTTTCAGATTAATTAATGATCCTACACTAGGGGGAAACATTGTTACAAAAGCTAGAATAACCAATCAAAAACTAAGTATAGAAAGATTCAAAAGCTTGGCAACGAAATCATGTTATAATAGATATTCAGATCTTTAAAATACGTGTAATATTAAAAATAATTTATTCTAACCAATAATTATAAAAATATACGATAAAATTTAATATTAAAATTAAAAACTGGCAATTTTAAAATCCAAATTAATCACTATTAAGTTTATACTTGGATATGTACATATATATATATATATATATGCAAGCAAATATATGGATATAGATCCAACAGTATGAAGAAAAATATACGGAAAAAACAAACAAAAATCCTTATATACAATTATGCTGTTTTAATGTTAATATTCTTATGTACATCGTTTTTGTCATGTTGAATTGATAATGTTAATTATATTTTATGAATATGTCCTGAAGATGGTTTATTAGACCGAAACGTCCGACGTTGACATATTAACATTAAAACAGCATAATTGTATATAAGGATTTTTGTTTGTTTTTTCCGTATATTTTTTCTTCACACACACACACACACACACACACATATATATATATATATATATATATATATATTTTATATTTTATTTTAGATGATAATGGTTTAGTTACACAGGTCTTACTCATTAACCCATAGTTAGGAGTGAGAAGAGGTGGTTACATATCTAATCAGAATTTAATAAACAAATTATAATGCGGATATAAATTGGGGGATCAATTCTATATTACAATCAATATATAAACTGATCCCTCACTTCATGACCATCTTCTATAAATTTATATTCCAGGGAAATTAAATAAATCTAAACGACATGTATGTGTTGCTAGCCAGTATTTCATTATTTGATTTTTTTATGGCTTATCAACCCTTTGCAGGCTATTTAAAGCCAGGAAATATTTTAGATTGAAAGAACTTTTTTAGAGGATAATCGTTTAGTAACACAAGTTTTACTAATTAACCTATAGCTGGAGGTAGAAAAGATGGATTCGTGCCTTTCCTAAGGGTATTTGCGCGTTAGTGAATATAACGAAACTAATGGGAATTGGAACTCGGTTCTCCGATTAACAATTCTGACCCATTATCTATTACACCACCCGCACATCCAAGTTTACAGCACCTGGCATTTTCAAACGGTCACCCATCTAGGTACTGACCAGGCTCAACGTTGCTTAACTTCGGTGAACATACGAGAATCAGAGTTTCAATGTAATGTAGCCGTAAGCCGGAATGAGGTATGTGATATGAACACAAGGGTCGGACTTAGGAAATGAGGACTTTGTGGATAGGTAACGTTTCAGCCTTGACTTGAAGGGGTTAAGATTGTAACGTTCCGGGAAGCACATAACAGTTCGTGGGGTAAAGCCTGTCTGAGGGGAACTTCATTCTTACAATATAGAGTCAATGACGCAATGTGGCGAGTCACAGCTAAAAAGAACTGAATTAGTGGGATTCAAAAATCGAGTACGTTCGTACATTTGCCCCGGGACACTGACGTGCAAAGGTTTCGTGATGTTTGATGATGCCCGAAGCCAACTCCTTGATTGTATGCCTACAAGACTCAAGTAAGGGATAGTGGGGCCTATAAGGGCCTACTACTGAAAAATGTGAGAAAGGAAGACAATTTGAATATGTAAAAATAGACGAAACATGGAACAAACACTTTATTCAAATTAAATATAAAATAAATTTTTATTTCACTTTTTCATTAGATGCCCTCCTGATATGGATGCCCGGGGCCTTCGCACCGTCTGTCTACCCACTCTACACGCTACTGCCCTGGGTAGAATATCGACAGACTTTCAACGTTGCGTCTGTGGAGGCGATACTTGTGGGGTGGAAAATATGTCATACCTCATAAGGCCACGTTCAAAACTGAAAAAGTGAGGATTGGACAGCCCCACTCCAGATATGGCAGCAATGCTCCGATTTTTTTTTTGTCTAATAAAGTTACGTCCATTATATTTTCTGCATGAGTTATTTTAGATTATATTGATGCAATTAAGTTCATTGTCACATGAATTCGGCTTTTTAAATAATTGAATGTAAAAAATACCCACAGAAAAATAACACGACCCGTACAGACAAAAATGACGACCATATTAAAGACATTTTGCAATTACATTGATTATATTTTCTGCATGAGTTATCTAGGAGTTTTTTATGTTTACAATTAGCTCTATTGTCACATGTAAGAAAGAACACTGTTTTTTAAATCATTAAAAGTAAAAATATCCAAAGAATGCGAACACTAGTAGGATCATCAAAAAACTGACGGCCATATTTAAGTAATTTTGCAGTTGTGTTTTCTGCATGAGTAATCTAGGATTTCTATCTCTAAAATTAACTCTATTGTCACGTGTGAGAAAGAATTCTGTTTTTGAAACTATTAAGAGTAAAAATAACAACAGAAAGCTATCACAAAAGAAAGGGAATTAAAACTAATCTATATATAACGTGTTGTCAATAATTACTAATTAGATATTCGTTTTTTCTAACACAACGTAGGTTCAATTTAAGCATCGAGTAATCTCACCTTTTGCCATAACAATGGAATATCTCGTTAATAAATAGTAACAACAAGCTCCGTGAACGAAAACGTACGGTCCCATTTTGTTTTATTAGGTTCAGTTATAATTCGTTCCCGTTTCCCTTTATTAAGTTTATTTAAAAAAATAAATTAAAATTATATTTTATTCAATTATGTATTCGCCATTATTTGCGGAGACTTGATTTGATTTATAAGGCAGTTCTTTGATCTCTTTTGAATAAAATTATGCAGGTTTTGATGTGAAAAAATGTTAAGACGACTACATCCGTCAGTATCTGAGCGGGAGATTGGCCATTTGTAAGGAGCGTGGAACCACATCTTAATTGCTGTTGTTCCAAGATCCACACCGACCCCTGGTGGTAGCACTTGTTGTGGTCCCAGCTATAGGCAAATAGTGAGCCTGCTAAACAAAAATCCAAACACTAGGAAAGTATAAAAATAGATACATATAATAAAATACCAGCAATTTCATTTTTGTAGAGAAAGGATCAGTAACAAAAAATATATATTACCAACAATACATTTTATAGTAAAATTAACATCAATATATTTTATAGCAAATTGACATAAAATACTTGTTATAATAAAAAGGTCAAGAATACAGAGCAAAATAACAATCAATATAAAAACGAAAAACTGCAAAAATATATTTCTATAAAAGAATTACCATCAGTACATTTTTTGTGAAATTTCTAGCAATGTATTAAACAATACCAATACATTTTTTTAAATATATAAACTATTTATCTATAAAAACATAATTTTACCCTGATCGTAGAAAATTATGCACCCAATATCTGTAATTGAAGACATAAAATTGTGTCCTAAGAATGTGCAATATGGAACCCCTGGTAAAATTATTAAAGATTGTTGGCACATGGTCAGGCATATATGGTGTGACGTAGATTAGTCCAATCGAGTTGTAAAATTTATCCTGTGTCAGTTTTGCTGTATGTTTTTTAGGGCTGTCCTGGATAACCACGCTGTTGCTATTAACGAGCGCAGCTTAAACTATTATGGACAGGCTGCAGCTGCTGGAAGTATAAATGTGCATTTAGCATTTCATTGCGTAGGTGATTTCCCCTGTTAGATGAGCGATGAACAACAGAACAGAAAATAGTTGGTGATTGGAAACTTTAGTGGGCAATACACTGCGTGCCAAATTATTATCGAGATGTTATAATTGATTGTTATAATTAAAAGTCCGTGCTGATAACAAATATGGCGCCAGTTTGTTTACATTGCGCAGATCAGTACGAAAAATTCAGTGATTGCGCAGGTCAGTATTGCCAACGGTGTGTGAAAATTTTGCGTGAATTGATTGGACGGTTTTTCGAAATATTAGAAAAAAAGTTATCTCGATAATAATTTGGCACGCAGTGTATAGAATTTTTACATATGCTATCTAAAATGCAAACAACCTTTAAATACATAAAAAATACGAACAAAAACAACAACCGGCGGCTAAATGAGAATAGCTACGCCACAATCCGAGATAAGATATACATATCTCCTCAAACAAGGAATATATTGGTATTTTCTATATAGTTTTCGTCAATATGGTAGTAGCAGCAGCTATTGACACATAAGTCAGCGTTATTCGTTTCCTCCCTTTGGTATTTTTTACTGCATCATGAAGTTATTTTACGAACCAGTAACACATTTCTATCAAACAATTTTGGTATGCTCTTGAATATACTAGTCGGAAAGTTTTTGTATGTGAAAGTGGACGATGACGCAAAAAAAGTTGGGAATTCTTGATTTAGAGTAGAGGTTTGTAAAGATGAAACTACTTTTGAATCTTTTAATCATTTCAAGGTAATAAAGCCACTAAGACGCAAAGCATTACTGAGCGTGAAAGAATATGAGCAATTAAAAAAAAAACATTAAGAAGAAAGAACAATAAAAGTGAATCCAGATGCCAGGAAAATCCAACCAACCAATACTTCTGACTCTGCTATTGTTGATCATGTAACAAATAGCAGGAATTGTGTGTTTGATTTTAGTGGTGACCGTTTTTCGATTTTATCTAGGTCCTACTCCACATTTCACCTCAGGTTCTAGAGTCCTTGTATATCAGATCCCGTGGGCCTTCTCTTTGTAAACAGAGGGAATGCTTACTGGGTCTGAATGTTATTGGACTCTAGCTTTCTTGAAATTCATTTTTTTCTCCATTCGTTATCATTAATATTAATTAAATTTACACGCTTATTTTTTATATCCCAGAATATAAACTTGATAAGGCTAGGACGAAACCGGTTGTTCTTTTTTTTTTTTTTAGCTTTTTTTTTTAAAATGCCATATAAATTTTGCTTATTCCTAGCTATCGTTAAATTTTGTACTGTAAAAAACTTATTTAAGTAAAAGAACAGGAATTAAGAAGACAGAAGATAACTATTGACATTGCTTTTAAATTTTTGAAGATCAATAGGGACTTTGAAACATATACTATTACTACTACTATTAATAACAATAATAATAATCATAATAATAATAATACTTGTATCAGGTTGCACGATATTGGCACCCATTCAATATAAAACCCGGCATGACAGAGTAGGCCAATATCTGCACTGGAAAATCTGCAACTTCTACGGGAAGGAAACTGAAAGAAAATGGTATGAACACCACCCAGACCCGGTTACAGAGATAGGACCTGTTACAATTCTATGGGACTACACGATACACTCTGACAGAACAATCGAAGCCAACCGCCCAGATATTGTTATTAAAGACCACAAACAAAAACGGTGCTTCCTTATTGATATGGCAGTCCCTGCTGACTGCAATGTATCTTTGAAGATATTCAAAAAGCTGTCAAAATACAAGGACCTTGAAATAGAAATCTCGAAAATGTGGCATATGGGAACATCAACAATCCCTGTTGTAGTTGGAGCCCAAGGACTGGTTGGAAAAGATTCCAGCAGACTAATTGAAGGGATTCCTGGAAGTCCATGCCTCAAGGAGATACAAAAAATTGTTCTCACAAGTATAGCCCACACTTTACGAAGGGCTTTATCTATGTAATTTTTTTTTTTTTGTGTCAGTGGAAAGTGTCATGATGCCATTTCTAACCTTAGGTCCCTGGGCGGGATCCGGAAAGAAATGTGTAAACGCCATAAATCAAAGAAAATAATAATAATAATAATAATAATAATAATAATAATAATAATAATCAGTTTGCACAGTGTTCGCACCCACTGAATATAAAACTCGGCAGGGTAGAGTGAGTTAGTATCTACACTGGAAAATATGCAACTTTTAAGGGAAGGAAACTGAAAGGAGCTGAACATTACTCAGACCTCGTTACAGAGATAGGATCTATAACTATTTTATGGGACTTTACAATACACACAGACAGAATAATCAAAGATAATTTCCCAAACATTGTGTTCAAAGACCACAAGAACAGAATTTGCTTTTTTATTGACATGGCAGTCCTTGCAGATTGTAATGTATCTTTGAAGATCTTCAAAAAAAACTATCAAAATGCAAGGATATTGAAATGGAAATCTCGAAAGTAGTACATGAAATCAATAATTCCAGTTGTAGTTGGAGCACTCGGATTAATTGGTAAAGGTTCCGATAGACTCATTGAAGGGATTCCTGGTAGCCCGGAAGGAAAAATCAAAGGAAATAATAATAATAATAATAAAGACAATTGTGGCAAACTTACAAAATTTAAGGACCTTGAAACAGAAATTTCAAAATATGGCACTTAAACACAACCACTATTGCCGTAATAATATGATCACTAGGAATAATAGCATGGACTTGGATTGCTCAGTACAAGGGACAGATTAAATCCGTTGCATTAAATTTTGTTTCCGCCACTTGATGGCGCCATTGCTAGCCTCATTCTGAGCAGGTAATTTTCCGCCATTTACAATTTTACATAAAGTCACACGTACTGTAAAACGGTCTGAAAAATTTTTGCATGAAACACGTCTTTTTTTTCGCTCTGAAAAGTAACTTGTTCATTTTGACAAAAGTACAAAGAAAAGAGTACTGAACTATTACATGATATCTGTTCTTCTGTATGGCAATGAATGCTGGACAATCCCTTCAAATATGAGGATGATATTTGAAGCAACAGAAATGTGATTCAACAGAAAGATACTGAAAATACCATGGACCAAACGTGTCAGCAACGACGAGGTTTTGGAGAAAATGGAAACAAAATGGAAACTTATACTTAACACCAAGAAGAGTCAATTGAAATTTCTGGGGTACATAATGAGGAAGGGGGGCTTAGAAAATCTGATAGACACAGGACAGATTGAGGACAATAGGTGCAGAGGAAAACAGCGAACTTGATGAGTTTGAGTAAGTAGATGGTGGAACAGGGTTTAGAAGTAACAAAAAGACAAAACTTATTAAGAGCTACAAGGGACAGGAAGATGTGGAGAGCCATGATAACCTACGCACTGAAGGGGCACGACACATAAAAGATGAAGTGTAACATTCATGCTGTGCGGTTACATAAAAAAATGAAATTAAAACAGTAAATATATATATATATATATACTAGCAGCATGGCCCGGCGTTGCCCGTGCTTGATTCAAAAACCGTACGACTCATACAGCAATCGCTATCACTTGACTTAAAATATTTTTGCCCTTCCTTGCCTTTAAAGGAGTGCCCTTTGCCATGCTGATGTTGCTACATGCCTTACTTCTTGTCTATCTCACACTGCGAATTTTTTCTAAGCTCTATACTAAACATTAAATCTGTTACGAAAAAAGAACTAAACAAAATGAACACAAAACGATCAGCTTTAAAAAAAGGACTCGTAACTGGAAAAACCGAATGAAAAAAGAATGTTAACAACAAATATTTTTTCACACCCAACCCAGTTCTGCGGAATCAGAATCAACGTTGAGTTTAAGCAAGCGAATGAGCCAATTGGAGTAAAGTGCCATCAGATTTAAATTTTTCCCACTTGTGACGAATTCAGCTATCGATTTTTTTTGCATGCTAGTTAAAATTCGTGTCAGTCAGCTGTTGGCTCTCACGCTGGCCAGTACAAAATGGCCGCAAACTACATGAAAACTGCCGTAGAAGCATGAAAAAATCGATTATTTCCACTATCGATGGGAGTTGGGAAATGCAATGTTGGTCTTGGCCTTTCCGCTAACTTGGAGCATGTGCATGTAAATTTTGGTGCAAATCCGTCGGAAATTGCGGCAGTGCATTCGTTACACACACACGCACACACACACACACACATCCTGCCTTTTATAGATATATTCTTTTTTTCCAAGTACCTTCTATAATTTTTTTTTATTGGAAAAATACAATGTAAACAAAATTATGTGTTTGCGGTTGGTTGGTAAATTGAAAGTGGAGCTAATTGCTACTTTGTAACTGGCACCCATAGTGACTGTACCAAATCACCTTATTTTTTTTTAAGAGCATAACATGAATAATAGGGAAGAATTATATGCGTGACTTAAATATTCGAATTGTGAATCAGAAGCAGGGTTGGAATTGTTCTTATGCTTTTGACTAGAATGTGGCAAATATTTCTTATATTAAAAAAAGGCCGCTTTGATCTTCCCCTTGATATAAAAGTCAAATAGACTTATTGACACATTAATTAACGAATGTAATTGATTTATACACACTATCGTAATTATTTGCGTATTATACACACTCATGCACAGAATTTTTAGCAGCTAAATTTCACTTTCATTTAAAATTCGGTCAACTTATTATACCGATTAAATATTTGAATTTATATATATATATATATATATATATATATATATATATATAAAAGAAAATACAGAAAAAAACAAACAAAAATCTTAATATGCAATTATGCTGTATTAATGTTAATATAAAGTCGACGTCGGACGTTTCGGTCTATTTAAGACCATCTTCATGGACATTTTCATTTAAACATAATTAACAGTAGAACATATAAACATTTAACACGAAAAGACGATGGACATAAGAGCACAACTAATCTAAACAGATAACTGAAATTTTTATATAAGATCAGCGTTCCGTTTAAATATGATCACGTCGTCGCCACTTGGGCGATGTTGTGAAAACGTATTCGAAGATGATTTCCAAATATTAAAATATTAAAAAAGTCGATTGAACTATTTTATATAAACAGTTCAAGAAATCCCTTCCGTTGACATAGGAATATGCAGAGATCAATAGGTTCTTATATCTTCATACAAGCTTGAAGTCCTTCACGTTACAAAGCAAATCAAAAATGATTTCAAAAACGATGGAACAGTTCTAAAAAACATTTCGATAATAAATCCTTTCCTTACTTGATCAATAGATTCTTATATTCTCGTCCAAGCTTGAAGTCTTCCATGTTATAAAGTAAATTCAGGTTTGTATTTCCAGTAGACAGTATGTAAGCAAATATATGGATATATATATATTTATATTGAACAATAAAAAATCTTAAAAAGTTAAAATCTTCAGACAAACTGGGTTGTATATTAATATTCCTTCGTTTTTATTATTATTTCATTTAGATTCCTCGACTAGTTTCAGCCAACATGGCCATCATCAGGAGAAAAATAATTTTCTGCTTGCTGGTAGCAGTGAACTACAGAAATGAATGTCTTGTATACATATATATATATATATATTATGAAATGGACTAAGACCGATAATTACTGTAATATATTTTATTGTTATACGTTATTTATAGAGACACAAATATTTAAGTAAATGAAATGATCCTTTGAGTACGCATGACTTAACACTAGGCCTACAAAACTTGAACTTATACCCAAAGCATCATTGCCACTAAGCCAGAGTACCACAGCTTCATGATATCAGCTAACATTTTTTAGTCTTCTCTCATAATATGAGAATGTAGCTTAATCATAGGTTTCCACTTTTACTCCCAGGTTTTCCCTCAATGTTCATGAACCTATTTATCATCCTGTTTGGGGGTCCAAACCATCACTGCTACAAAGCCAATGCACCTCAACTGTACCTCATGATATCAACTGATTTTTTAGTCTTCTCTCATTGTGTGAGAATGGCTGGTAAAAATGTAGCTTAATCATAAATTTTCACATTTATTCTCAATTTTTCCCACACTCTTCAACCACCTATTCATCATACTGTTTTGGTGTCTAAAGCAACACTTCCACTAAGCCAATGCACCTCAACTGTACCTCATGATATCAACTGATTTTTTAGTCTTCTCTCATTGTGTGAGAATGGCTGGTAAAAATGTAGCCTAATCATAAATTTTCACATTTATTCTCAATTTTTCCCACACTCTTCAACCACCTATTCATCATACTGTTTTGGTGTCTAAAGCATCACTTCCACTAAGCCAATGCACCTCAACTGTACCTCATGATATCAACTAATTTTTTAGTCTTCTCTCATTGTGTGAGAATGGCTGGTAAAAATGTAGCCTAATCATAAATTTCCACTTTTATTCTCAATTTTTCCCTCACTGTTCATCAACCTATTCATCGTCCTGTTTTGGGGTCCAAATCACCATTACCCCTAATCCAGTGCACCCCCGATATACCTCATGATATTAGCTTTTTTTTTTTTTTACTGTGGACATAATCCTCATAGGAACCTAGAAAAGGTTTTAATCTATCACTTTTGGTAACTTTAAGTGTGTCTACCTAAATGATTTGTAAATTCAATCCACTCATGCTGATCATATCTTGAAATATTTAAGGAACACTTGTTGGGCAAGTTGACCGGAGCCAACTCGGCTGGATCCATCACTGAAATATTTCTCGTGAAAGTTTGTCCTTTATCCAAGGCACCACATTAAGTACCTGTAATGAAAATCAGAAAGCTTGAAAATCTACTAGAACTCCCCAGACATCAATAGAAATCCTTTCGTCGATTGTTTGCCGAAGAAGCGGAAAAAAAAAAGGTTGGTTCATTGTGTATAGATCTTGTAAGTATCTGAATCCCATGCATCACTCTATCTTTACAAAGGCCGATCAGAATAAAAATGGAGTATTTCTGCCCATATTTGGGTTGGAGCTTCACAGTCTTCACTTGCCTGTTATCAAGTACCTGCAGAAAAAAAAAAAAGTTTAGCCTCTAAGGACATTAATAATTTAGAGTTAATTCACGTACGCTATTCCGGGTGATTCCATTAACCCCGTAGGATGGACATCCGGGCTATTTTCTGTCCTAACAAACGGATTGAGTTTGTTACAGTTTTCCTTTGTATCATGGAACCAAAGGCATCGACAAGTGCAAGCCCCTTCATCCTTTTTGAAGATAATTTTGCACAATTATCTTTGTCGACGTGTTTGTTATAAAATAAATTTTGACATTTCAAGGTAATTCACTAAACTACGTTGTGACTCAGCCGTGTAGTCATTCGTTGAGAAAGTCACGATTGACATTACTGTACTTCCCTCACCCCCAGATAGGAGTAGGAGAATTTTAAAAGTAGGTCAGAAGAAGGGTGGGGAGAATGAAAAAATGAAACAATTGTTTATTGTATAAAAACAAAAAACAACTTTATAGACAAAGAACAAGAAAGAAATATATTTGGGATTTCTGAAGAATGCATCAATGTTTATCTATCTCTCTTTCTTTAAGCTGATATCATGAGGTACAACTGGGGTGCAATGGCTTAGTAGTAATAATGTTTTAGACATCCACACTGGATGGTGAATAGGTTCATGAACACTGAGGGGGAAATTGAGAATAAAACTGAAAATCTATGTTTAGGTTACATTTTCATTAGCCATTCTCACACTATGAGAGAATACTAAAGATCAGTTGATATCATGAGGTACAGCTGTGGTGCATTGGTTTAGTGGTAATGATGCTTTGAACTCCAAAACTGGATGTTGAATAGGTTCATTAACACTGAGGGAAAAACTAAAAAAAAAAAAGTGGGAATATAGATTTTCCACTTTTTTTTCTATGATTAGGCTACATTTTAATCAGCCATGTTTACACTATGACAGAAAACTGAAAAAGTTAGCTGATATCATGAGGTACAGCTGGGGTACACTGACTTAGTGGTAATGGTGCTCTTTATTTTTTTTTTTAAGCGCCTACGAAGGAATAAACTCATTTGTAATGATTTGAAAGTCTAGAATTGGAATTATCATTGTACAACAAGTTCTCTAGAGAACTGAAACATTAAGCTGAAAGACACTGATTCAACTGGGTCAGCTTTTCTATGATTTCATGTTTGTGAAGCATCTATTGAGAAATAAACTTAGGATTAATTCCCTAAACATCACTTGATGTATAAAGTGTGAAAAGATATGGCGCGGAAAGTATCATTTTTTGCACACGTTTGTATTAAATAAAGCTGGGCCTTCCGGGGTAATTGCATACATTCAGACTTAGCCATTTAGTCATTCTGTGATAAAGGCATGACTGACATTACTGTACTTCCCACGCCCTCAAATAGTAGCTAGAGAATTTCGGAAATAGGCCAAAAGAAAATAGAGAGAGAGAAATCATACGACTAGAGATAATGAACAATGAATAAAAAAGGTTGGTTGGTTGATTTTCTTTAGCGGCATGTAAACCGAACTGTAAATATTTTGTACGCAATTTAATTTATTTACATTTGAGATAATAATACAAATCTTACTAATTAACCCATACCTGAGGAGAAAATGTGGAGTCATACTTTTCTTAAGGGTATTTGCGCGCAAGTGAATATAAAGAACCAAAGTGGAACTGGAACTCGGCTATCCGGTTAACAATTCCGAGCCATTATCCATTACACCACCCGCACACCCAAGCTTACAGCTCCTGCTATTCCCAGGCGGACACCCATCTAAGTACTTATATCGAGGAGAAAATAAATTCCTAAGCACTCGGACTACTATAAATTGTTTGTTTATCTATCTATCTATCTATCTATCTATCTATCTATCTATCTAAGTCTCTCCATATCTATTTATCGAAGACTTTCCATATCTATCTGAAGCATTGCAATCAATCATTCTATCTATCTATCTATCTATCTATCTATCTAAAACTTTCCATATATATCTGAAGCATTGTAATCTATCTATCTATCTATCTATCTATCTATCTATCTATCTATCTATCTCCATATTTATCGAAGACTTTCCATATCTATCTGAAGCATTGTAATCTATCTATCTATCTATCTATCTATCTATCTATCTATCTATCTATCTATCTAAGTCTCTCCATATTTATTAACGAAGTTTTCCATTATCTATCTATCTATCTATCTATCTATCTATCTATCTATCTATCTATCTAGACAGACAGACAGACAGACAGACAGGCAGACAGACAGACAGACAGACAGACACCAGACCTCAAGTAGAATTGAGATAGATGGCAACTGGTCTACCGCAAAAAGAAATAGCAACCTACTCCGGGAAAAATCTGCCTCGTCAGTCATGTATCGAAAGATACATGATCGCCTAAGCGTGTATCATGCATGGCACATAACTGACTGATTTAAATTAGCATTTAAATTATTTTGGATTGGAATTGATTTATGTGTTATATATTTTTATGCGTTATGTGTTATATATTTTTACACATCTATATCTATCTATTCAGTTAGAATATATATATTTTTTTTACACATCTATATCTATCTCTTCAGTTTCCGGAAGCCAAACAAAAAGATGAAATAAAAAAAACAACACTGAAATATTTGAAAATAACGAAAATATTTTGGTCAGGATCTCAAAACAACCTTAAATTTTTATAACATTCTTTTTATAAACGACTGAAGAAAAGGAATAAACAACATCTATTTACACTTGTTCTCATAAACAATTCTTGGTACGTCGACCTGCAAACTAGGTTAAAGCCGAACAAGTGCTCGTTGTCGTTCGTCGGTTTTGACCTCTGTGCCTAATCAATTGCCATAAATAATAATAATAATAATAATAACGGGACAAGGAGCCACACTGGACGACGGTTGATCTTTTACGGAGTCGGGAAACGGACAATGGGTACGTGCGATTCAGACGCGAGCAGAATGACGAACTTTCAGGCGATGGAATGCGTTTGAGTCCCTTCACTGCGTCCCGAAAAGAAATTGTTCAGAGGTGCATGCTTACTGCAGAAAACATTTAGTAAAGATTTTAACTTCTTTATCGCTTCTTCCTTACTCTTCATTTATCTATTTGAAACATATCTATCTATCTATCTATCTATCTATCTATCTATCTATCTATCTATCTATCTATCTATGTCTTGTCTGTTCGTATCTATCTATCTATCTATCTATCTATCTATCTATCTATCTATCTATCTATCTATGTCTTGTCTTTTCGTTCTATCTATCTATCTATCTATCTATCTATCTATCTATCTATCTATCTATGTCTTGTCTGTTCGTATCTATCTATCTATCTATCTATCTATCTATCTATCTCAGGCTGTTCGTATCTCACTCGCATGCAGATATCACAGGCAAATTCATACTTACCTCACACGAACTGAAGTGCCAACACTTTAGGGATACTCTAAAACTTAGCGATAGTTGTACTAATAATCTTGAGAAAATAAAGTTACATAAAAATACAAGGCTTAAACTATTTAACAATAATAACCATAATACAGGTACTAATTCTAATATGCTTAAGGACACCAGGCTATGTAATTGTAGGAATCCTGTCCAATGCCCATTATCTAACAAGTGCTTAACTGAATCCCTGGTGTATATATGTTCTATTTCCTCAATAGAAAATCAGAGGATTGAAAATTTTTATATTGGTAGCACAAAGAATGAATTCAAGGATCGTTGGTATAAGCACCTTTGTTTTAGTTCCTAAAGTGTCCTTTTATTTATGTACTATGTATAATTATTGTTTAAATTTATTGTCTCTTCTTTGAAAATGCCAACTGTTTTTCTGACGTTGTAATGTATCCAAAGAAATCTTTCTTCGATTTGACATAATTTCTGGTTAAATTTAAATCTATTTTCCATAACATCTTAACGTAAATGATTTTCATTGGTTAAACCAATTTACATGTCTGGTCTTGTCTTTTTTTTTCATTTCTATATCATCCTTATAGTCATACTTATCTTTATCTCTTCTTTGGGTCTTCCTTCTCGTCTTATCTTTCTTTCTTCTTTCCTTTTCTTTTACTGACTATAATTTGTCTTCCTTTCTTTTTTTTCTTCGGCTATCTTTTTGTCCCTTTCTTTTACGCGAAGAATAGATGTTCTATAAATATTATTAAAAATTGTTATCACCATCATTTTAACACCGCCAGATGATATGTTATGTTGCATCGAAATATTGATGCATCTTTGTAGCAGAAATATGCATGTTTGAATGTGTTATGGTCTGGTTCCTTGTACCACGGTGATAATCCAAGGTAGAACCAATAAAGAAGAACTCGAACACAGGTATGGAATAACACAGATATATTACAAACATGAATATATACAGAGAAGAAGAAAATGTTAGTACGAACAATCAGGTTGAGTAGTAATTGTCTGAACGCGACTCTGTTTCGGACTGCCTCTGACTCGACTGACTGACTCGCTCTGACTGACTGACAGACTCCTGACGGACTTCTGACGGACCTCACTCCAGACTGAACAGTATTTAGTCACCTCCCAACGAGGGCATCATGTGGTACGAGGCCGGTTTAACGTGGGATCTCCGAGCCCGTGGGCTCGGCCAAAAATATGCCCTTTGAACCCGTATAAACGGGTTCAGGATCGGTTTACCTCCTCGAAAGAGACCCCGCCATTCGGCGTAGCCTCGTTCGGTTTCCTCCCCGCCCGAAGGCAGAGAGTTCAACCGATCAGCCGATCAGCCGGTCGCCCGACTTCGGACTGAACTCTCTGCTTCCTCTTGAGGCGCAGTATTTATTACGTATGGAACAGTCCATTATTTTATTATAGGCAAGGTCCCATAACTACTACTGTACTGTACTGATACGGCATTCACCCTGGGCGGATTGAGCCGGCTTCTTCCTGTTATGAGAAGAAGATTCTTGGGATAAATTACATAAGTAGGGTACCCAGGCCTACTCGGATAACGTTCTTGCTTGCCGCGGGATTCCCACAGACGCAGAGACAGAAACGACCAGAAGCCGCCGGTTACCGATGCAGACGCTCCTTGGATTTTCACCAGAGCCCTTGTTAGCCGGCGTGTGTGTCAGACCTGTCCGCCTTGGGTGGCCCTACCAGGAACGAAGTTCCGGGCGGCATAGCTCTGACACTAACGTTTAAACCCCCCCACCGACTGTTAGCTATGGGTTGGACTTACGGTCAAATCACGCTGAAAACACCGGTCCTCGTTCGATCACCGAAGTTAAGCATCGTAGAGCCAGGTCAGTACTTAGATGGGGGACCGCTCGGGAACACCTGGTACTGTAAGCCCCCAAAGTCCAACAACAAAAAAAAGGTCCCATAACAGAATGTAATAACCTAAAATAAAGAATTATAGCTCTACTTTTGTATTGAGCCCTTTTTTAAATTAATGTTATGAACGTGTGAATTTATATTTGATTCTTACTGCATTTGGAATATATATATATATATATATATATATATATATAATATTAGTGGTAAATATACACATACGGAAATAAAAAATAGAAATTAGTGGGAGTGTAAGTATGAGAGTGTGGGACGAATGTTAGAGCTAAAGAGAGGGGTAACAGACGAGAGAAGGTGGGAGATTAAAACCTAACAGAGAGAAGTTTTAGAGAGGTGAATTAAAGACGGTTTATATATATATATTAATAAATATACATATTATTACTCACCGGTAACACGACTTAGAGTTTCATACACAACGCAATCTTCAGGTTCTGAGCAGTGATTGTCCGTTACTTAATTTCAAATCTGTTTAACGCAATTTGTACATTTTTATATACCTGAAAAATGTTATGAAAATTAGTGTCAAAGTGGAAAAAAAACTATTATTTAAAATACATATTTCATAACTTAATTTCTCAAACTAAAATAATATAAATAATAATTACATGATAAAAAACAACAGCAACTTCCTTTCATTTATTAGAAACTAGCAGGAGAGCCCGGCGTTGCCCGGAGATGTAACAGTAAGAGATAGATCAAGTATCGACCATCATAAAGACTGAAAAATAAAATTGACAAAGATTATTGTTTTGTTTAAGGTTGACGGACACGCATGTCTTAATTAGTTTTTTTTTTTTTACGAATTGGTCAAACCCAAACTCAAACAAAAGCATTGTTTTCAATCGTTATGAGTCTCTACCGATTGAATAGAATTTTATTATAAACAATTGTCTTGTAAATGGAATTTTTAAAGCATTCTGAATGTAAAAATAAAGAAAAAAGTGTGCAAGACAATAAGAAACACTACCTGCCAAAAAAAAAAAGTGAAGTTTTGTTGAAATCGGTTGAAAAATGTAGGAAATCCGATACCATATATAAACAAACCCAGACACACATACAAACAACCTGGGTTTTATAAGTATAACTCGATAGGAGCTGTCCCCCTTTCATTCTTGCAATGCCTCTTAATCATGTTTTCAAATTGATTTCGTGCGAAAGCAATTGTTTTTCCAATTTTTGGCGCTGTCAGAACCACCACAAGGTAATTTTACGTAGTCCTGTGAAGTTTTGTTGAAATCGGTTGAAAAATGTAGGAAATCCGATCCAATATATAAACGTACAGACACACACACACACACAACCTGGGTTTTATAATAAGTATGATATGATTAAATTATATCACTTAGCATCCTCCATAATTTACGTAGACTTCCATTTTGCCTGAATTATACTTATGAGTAGTCTTAATTTTCAAAATTATGAAAAACTGACGAAATTTGTAATCCTGTTTATAAATACTTGTTGCAAAATAAAATTCCTATATTTGCCTTGATAAAGTCCATCAGAGGACGAAACGCGTTGCCTAAGATGAGTTTTTCCTTTTGCTTTTATTCATATATATATATATATATATATATATATATATATATATATATATATATATATATATATGCGGTTTTCGCTTCCAGCGTCTTATATGCACGTGTTTATCGTTGCTTGGAAATCATCAATGTAAACAATAACAGACTATCATCACTCTCTTGTCCGTATATTGCTTAATATATTGTACTGTAATTGTCATCTTTGATAATGGCTTATGTAAGCCGAAAAGCTTAGATAGGATTCAAAAATATATATCAATATTGTGATTTTCTTTCTTCGTTTAATGATAATGTTATTAAGCTTATCAGACGTTATGAAAAGAATTTACATAAAATAAATAGACAACATTTGTCTATATTATTTAATGAAACATGTATGAATATATATATATATATATATATATATATATATATATATGAATAAAAGCGAAAGGAAAACTATATATATATATGCAAAACTCTCTCTCTCTCTCTCTATATATATATATATATATATATATATATATATATATATGCATGTACATGCATGTACCCTATTCGTACCCTAATTCTCGTATTTTGCAAGTCACCAGGTTTTTTTAAAGTCTGTCAAAGAACGTCTGCTTTCAACTTGGTTTAATATTCTTGCAACTTGATCATTTTAGCCTCTGTAAAATATTTTCATATTCTGAAAAAATGTTTTTGTTAAAAAAGTAAAACGAAAACAAAATAAAGTAGATGAAAACATGAATTTTTCTATAGCAAAATGTTTACTTCCATTTTGTTTAAATTATAAAAATTCCTCTGAATTCCCCACAACTACGCACAACTATGCAGGTGTATTCATCTATTGACAAATACAGTTCTTAGTTGCTATTAATCTTATGTATGGCGTCTTGATTTAATGCAGTTACTGTCAACCAAACCGGATGAGTTAGGTTGGTCAATGAAATACATTCATCCACGATCAACACAAAGTCTGTTATACACCTATTCATAAAATTACAGTTTGACAAAAGGCCACAGCTCCGCGGCATATGATTAATCTCAAAATAGTCTGCAAGATGAGCATATTAACTATAAAAAGGTATCCTGGTATTTCAGTTAACTTTGGTTCAAGGCTATAGTAATGAGGTACTCAGTGAAAATTGAATTCATTGCTGTTGTAATGGACTGCGAGACAGTATTATCAACACTTTTTATTATCTTAAATTTAATAAGAATGATTGTTTATATTTTCTTATTTTTCATACTTTGCGATATTCTTATTAAATCTACGTACCTTGCGCCATATTTATTGACTTTAAGTACCTTGCGATGTACTATTAAATCAACGTACCTTGGGCAAGCTAGCTTGACAGAATCCAGCCCTCTCTAAGATGGTTTGAATTCAGTGACTTCCTTCTCTTAGACTGGTTGCCAATCAAGGCTATAGAGCACCGTTTGTTATGTTATTTAACCCATTGCTGGTGAGAAAAAAAATGTATTCATACCTTTGCTAGAGTTCTTCACGTCTATACCCAATTGCGTGCCGCTTTTCTTTTCCGTTCCTATCTCAAAAGCCGTTTAGTTTAAAGTTCTTTTTATATAGTTCTTCTTTTAATAGTGTGAACTCTTCAAAACTGCTCTGCAAACCACAAGAGTATTCCCGACTTATAAAATACGCCACTTCTCACTTAACGACCATCTCTAATGACCTGGTCACTAAGTGGGAGTTTTTTTCCCTTCTTCTCTGTGTTATGTTCCTTTAGGAGGTGGGTTATTATGTCTCTCCACAACATCCTATCCTTTAGCAGCTCTTGCTGTCACTCCTCACTTAACGACTGGGTTAAGGTCCAAAGACCTGCTCGCTAAACGAGCTGGTCGTTAAGTGAGAAGTTGTACCTGACCGCTGTTTCAAGCATACTACGCGTGTAATAGACCTGCGTCAACCAACTTTAGATAGTTTTAATGTCAATTTTTCGCCATTTGTAACATTTCTAATTTCTTTATAAATGTTTATACAGTCGTGTACCGAACAGTAAAACAAATTCGAAAATCAATTCTATATTCTGGACATTAATTCGGTTTTTCATACTGTGGATATAGAACAAGTCAAGTCATTTATTTTTGCATTTTATCTGTTCATTTTATTCCATTGATGAGATGTAAGTTCCACTCGAACAGCTTCTTCGTACGAACAACGACTTTATGGAACAGAATCCCTAGAGGATGCTTCCACGATCTCCACAATATCAACCTGTTCAGGTATAGATTTAACCGTCAACTTCCCCACATATCCTCATAAACTGTGACCCCTAGCTCTTACTCTGTAACGCTCAACCTCGAGTGGCTATTGGGCCTTTCATAGGAAGAACTACAAGGCAGTTAAATGTGAATAAAATACGGCAGAAAGATAGAGAGATAGAAATGAACAGACGCGAGTGAGATAGATACATAGAAACATACTGATATAGATAGATAGATAGATAGATAGATAGATAGATAGATAGATAGATAGATATAAAATAAACAGAACGTGATAGACAGAAAAAAGAAAGATAATAAACAGAACGTGATAGATAGATAGATAGATAGATAGATAGATAGATAGATAATAATGAAAAACGTTAACAGATATGGAGAGACTTATATATATATATATATATATATATATATATATATATATATATATAGATAGATAGATAGATAGATAGATAGATAATAATGAAAAACGTTAAGAGATATGGAGAGACTTATATATATATATATATATAGATAGATAGATAGATAGATAATAAACAGAGCCTCATAGACAGAAAGAAAAAAGAAAGAAAATGGACAGAACGTGATAGATAGATAGATAGATAGATAGATAGATAGATAGATAGATATGAATAAAGACAGATATTTTTCTATGTACGGATATTGATAGACTAACAATAGTTAATCAAAATGTGATTTATGCAACGCTAAAGCGCACTAATTCCTGGTGTTTTTATAAAGTTACAAATGTTTGACCACAGTCCTTTTTAAACTCATGGGCAGTGACATGGAAACCATAAAGAAACTGAACACTTTCCCTAAGAACATTTGTAATTTGTGTGTGTACCCCCAAAGAAAAGCGATACCTAAGCAAATACTTTGCATTATTTCAAGCTGAATTTAAATTGATTAGAATTATTTTTGTCATCAGTAAAAGCGCTAAATATTCCATATTGTCAAATCTGTCAACACAGCATAATTATCTTCATTAAAATTAAAAAAAAAATGCTTTTCTGAAATTTTATTTGAGTTATATTAGTCGATGTAAATTTTAATCAATCTGATTTTCATCAATTATTTTGCTGTTTAATCAAATATTACTTTACTGTTACTGTTCGATAGACTAATGTTTGGTAATTTTTTCTATTAGAAGACATTCATTCTCACAATTACTTGAATACAACGTAAACGCATTTCTTATAATTTTTTTTAAATGCCAAGTAATTAAAAAAGTTAAGAAAGTATTCTAGCAATCTAATATTTTATTGAATTTTGGGTACTTTATAGTCTTACTTACAAAGACACTTGTTGAGGAAATGTAAGAAAATTATCAATAAATTTTAACTTTATTATAGTTACGGCTTTTATTTTCTGAAAATGTATCGTTGGGACATCCGTATTTACAAAAATCGACGCATTTATACACATGAAATATATTCAAAATTATTTTTAAAATATTGGGAGGTCGTTGAATTGTAGTGAGCGTTTACATTTATGATTAGTAAACACAGTCTTAATTTAATAACAATACCACTTGACCTAAATAATAAAAAAAATAATAAAGAATTTTTCAAGATTTAAAAGTTTATAAATTATTCTTAGTAAAACTTTTAAAAAAATGTAAACAATCCTTGCAAAAATTTATTATTCTTCGAAAATAATTTTTTCTTAAGACCAAAGTGTTCATAATATATTTTATACACAAAAACAATTAAAAGTTTTCTAATTAAATACTGTTTTAGTTTTTTGCCTTTTTTATTTTACGATTCTGGCCAGAATTTCTGTTAATGTGGGAGTGGCTGTTTGTTCAAAGGACATTGATGTTTTAAATTTTCCGAAATCTTATACACATTAAATACCACAAAAAAAAAAGGAAAAAAAAAAAAAAAGAGAATTTCTCGAAATTTCATAAAATTAAATAAGTGGAGGTTAACAGATGATATATATATATATATATATATATATATTTTGACTAAGATTTTCTAAAAAAGAAACATTTAAAAAATAATTCATTTGTGAATAATTTTCTTTGAAATCCGACAATTATCTGGATTTTGCAAGTATTTCCAAATCAGTGTTTTGCGCCATAAAAATTTCCCATACTAATTTATAATCATCCGCTGACTCAAGTAAAACACAATTTTTAACCAAAATTTCGAAGATTATAAAAAGTATCAATAGTATAATCTAATAGTAAAAATCCTTTCGTCTTTCCTCTTAGTAATAACAAAGATTATAACGATAGTATTTTGTTTTTATTAAGTTTAGGCATTTTTTAATCATGTATGGTAATTTTTTTAGCGAATCTTTGGTAGTATCGACACACACACACACACACACACACACACACACACACACACACATATATATATATATATATATATATATATATATATATATATATATATATACTTTACAACTGGAATTACGATTGTAAAGAAAATTTGCTCTGTTTAATGAAAATAAACATTGAGCGCTCCTTTGTAAGTCAGTTTTAACATATTTCAAATTCTATGTTGTGTTAATAGGACTCGCCTGGATTATACCAACGGATTATATATATATATATATATATATATATATATATATATATATATACAAAATAAACAGCCGACATTAAATAAAATATCATTCACCACAGTAGATGGTATCATGTATTGTATACGATATAATTAATATATTATATCAGTAGTAATTAAAAAAAAAACACGTCAATAAATAAAATAAATCGCATTCTTTTTGTGTGGCCTCGTTCCCAATTGCCATTACACATAACGTCACGCTAGACCATTTGAAACATTCAGTGTCCTAAAGAATACACGGATATAGACAAAGGGCTTCTAACTACCATACAGATACCACATCGATTCTTAATAATTACTGCGAAAGTCGAAAGTGCTTGAACAAAATTCACAAAATATGAACTTCTAAAAGTTTATCAACAACACATTATATATATAATAAATAAAAATAAACAGACAGACCATGTCAGTTCTTTTTAACCAAACTTTTTGTTTAAATATATATATATATATATATATATATATATATATTTATATTTTGGATAGATGTGAGTTTGTGACCCTGGGTTTCACGCTTTAGCGATCGTCAGAGCGATCGTCAGAGTTTGTCTGACGATCGCTAAAGCGTGAAACCCAGGGTCACAAACTCACACCTATCCAACCAAATATATTAGCTCTATCTCTGATATTGAGCGCTTTCTAATAAGTACCGCGCATATAATATATAAATAATTATACATATATATATTTATTTATATTTATATACACTTTTCACACACACACACACACACACACACATATATATATATATATATATATCAGTGGCGTAGCAAGAGTAAACGTCACCCGGGGCGGTCCGCTCAAGATGTCACCCCAATGACCCCGATTCACCCTATGCTGAATGGTTAGCTGTAGCTAAATTTTCATACATGCTCTACCTCTACTTTATTCTACTGACTAGTACGTTCCTGTTTACATGTATGATCCAAGACAAAATCCAATACCACAAAATAATCAGTTCAAATCAAAAGCTGAAAACATTGCTATTTTTCCTACTCACAAATTTCCCGACAATTTATTAGAAAATTTCTGACGGGGGTACAAAACTGGGGGGTCATAAATTATTTCTGGTGGGTCATATGCCCGCCTGGGAAACCCTGTGTCTCCACCATTGTTTTCAGACTATTTTTGGCACCTTAGCCTGGTTGAAAAATTTTGTTGTGGGTGACGTTGTGTCACCCCTCCTGTGCCGGCACCCGGGGCAGTCCGCCCCCTCTCCCCCCCTTAGCTACGCCACTGATATATATATATATATATATATATATGATGGACTCTCCCGTCGTTTACGGCGTATGAGTGTCTTTCAGTTCAGTTTTTATGTTTATATTTCATATGAGACATCAATCCTGCACGGGATTTGCAAACTGTTATGGCCCAGGTTAGGACCAAGGAAGAACAAGACGAACACAAGAGTAGAAATAACGAAGGTATATTACACGAAATAATAATACAAGATGTGGAAGGTGTTAGGATGACTGTCAGTCTGGTTTGGAGTGAACAACTATCGGCTCAACTCGATTCGACTCTCTCTCTTGAGAGGCGTAGTATACAGAGTGTTAGGAAGAGTTCATTCTGTAGTTATAGGCAAGGATCCATGACACAAACAAGTCCACACGAAGGGCATACTGAAGGGTTGACTGTCATATGGTCTGATGTATTAGCCCGAGATTTAATGTTGATTTTTAATTCTCTCAGATGATTGAGACGATTCTTTTCAAAGTTAGTTACACCTCGGTAGCAGGTATTTCTCCAGTTTTCTCGGTTTTCAACAGCAAGTTTAAATTCCTCTATAGGGATGTTTGTAGCATTTAAATTGCATTTAAGTTTGTGCTTGAAGGACGGCCTACAATTCGCTTACCATGGCTATACATGAGGATTTTCGGCATCCGATCATCACTCATTCCGATGACATGACCAGCCAATCTGAACTGTGATTGCGTCTGAATGGATTCAATACCACTGACGCCACATTTGATGAAAAGATCAGGGTTAGAGATTTTGTCCTGCCGTGTATAACTCCATATTGAACGAAGACAGCATTTATGAAAGACATCAAGTTGATTGATGTGCGTCCTGTATGGCGTCCATAATTCTGACACATAAAGAAGTGTGGTGAGGTTGACTGCTCTATAGACACTGATTTTTGTTTTCAGTGAAATCCCATGAGCATCCCATATATAGAATATACAATAAAATGAAATAAAGAATAAGTAGAAAACGAATCTCAATCCAATATGTTGCACTTTTATTTATGACTAGTAGTAGAGCCCGACGTTGCCCGGGGATGTAACTGTAAGAGATAGATCAAGTATCGACCATCATAAAGACTGAAAAATAAAATTGACAAAGATTTTTGTTTAAGGTTGACTGACATGCATGCCTTAATTAGTTTTTTTGTTTTGTTTTTTTTTTTTTTTTACGAATTGGTCAAACTCAAACAAAAACATTGTTTTCAATCGTTATGAGTCTACCGATTGAATAGAATTTTATTATAAACAATTGTCTTGTAAATGGAATTTTTAAAGCATTTTGAATGTAAAAATAAAGAAAAAAGTGTGCAAGACAATAAGAAACACTACCTGCCAAAAAAAAAGTGAAGTTATGTTGAAATCGGTTGAAAAATGTAGGAAATCCGATCCCATATATAAACGAACACAGACACACACAAACAACCTGGGTTTTATAAGTATAACTCGATATGAGTTGTCCCCCTTTCATTCTTGCGATGCCTCTTAATCGTGTTTTTAAATTGATTTCGTGCAAAAACAATTATGTTTTTCCAATTTTTGGCACTGTCAGAACCACCGCAAGGTAATTTTACGTAGTCCTGTGAAGTTTTGTTGAAATTGGTTGAAAAATGTAGGAAATCCGATCCAATATATAAACGTACAGACACACACATACACACACACACACACACACAACCTGGGTTTTATAATAAGTATGATCTAAAAGAATGGAAATAAGTATTAGGGCAAACAATAAGTAGATCAGTCACAACAAAAACTCACTGGTAAGGCTTGCCAGTGTGTTCGTGCAGCATTACAATTTTCGTACGCCATCTTGGAGTAACGCCCTTCGCAGACAATAGCCGTAGGACAACTAATCGACTCTTGAGACAATAGTATCTGGGTGTGATAAAAATCTGATGCAATCATGAATGTCGCAATATTTTTCACGGCCAAAATGTTTATCATGTGTTCGAACAAGAGCTTTTTTTTTCTGGACAAAGGGTGTGTAAGAACTGTCCAAATGTTTTATATTTCCGAGCGCTTTCGGCTATACCTTTAGCCATTATATATATATATATATATATATATATATATATATATATATAGAGAGAGAGAGAGAGAGAGAGAGAGAGAGAGAGAGAAAGAAAGAGTGCGATGGATAAATTGTCATCTAAATTACGAAAACACTGACATCTCCTTTTTAACAGATATATTTACCAAAATTACACAAAAATATCTTAAAATACGTAAAAGAGTAAATACAGTAGGCCTATCATTTTACCTGTATCCTTAACAAAGGATCGTATGTACGAGTTCCACTTCAGCTTGGGTGTGAGTCTGAGGTCCAACTGTCTTTCAAGGCACGGTGCTTCTCCGAGAGGACCTCTGTTAATCCTGATTGGTCGTAGTTCAGGGTTAGTCCGACGATGATGAAATGTAACTAGCTTGGTCTTCGAAGCATTGAATATAACCAGCTATCTTTTACCCCATTGGGTAGTTTTCGTAAGATCGGAAGAGTGTTCAGTCGCCTATCTCTGACCATAAAGAGTTTTAGAGGTGCGCCCGTATATCGTCGTATCATCGGCATAGATGCTTAATGATCTGAGTATATTCTTAGCCAGATCATTTATGTAGATTGTGAGCAGTTCTGAATGTAGTGAGGGCCGAATAACATAGCTCATTGCGATAGATATTAAAGCAGTGGTTTCGGTGAGTTATAGCTGCAGAGCATTCAGGAGTGAATCAGGGTTGACTGGTTTGTGCTGGAAAATTTCCGGAGTATAAAACTCTCCATTCCAGAAGGATTCAATCAGAGACAAGGCCAGCAGGTTTTTGTGGTAGCATGCTTGAAAATTGCGAGGAGAGCTTCCATTATGTAGGATCAAAACATGTCTCAGCCTGGAATGGTGAAACTGCTACAGATATATAAAAAAAAAGGAATCAGGACTGTTTAGGCACTTGTGACGAGAAGTAACAAAATCAGTGTTGTGGTAGGATCCACCTAATTTGCATAGTGGAGTACCGACCATATAAATATGGTTGGTACCGGGAAGAGAGGGAGGAATCAAGAGATTCACTCTCAGTCGAACTCTCTGCATTTTGCAGTGAGGGACCTGGACGAGGCTTTGCCGAGAGGCAGAGTTTCGTCCGGGGTGGTAGACAGGCCTTGAACCCGTCTAGGCGGGTTCAGAAAGGCCATATTTTTGGCCGAGCCTACGAGATCGGAGATACCCACTTTAAACCGGCCTTGTGCCACATTTTATCCTCGTGGGTGGATAGATACATACAGGAATCAAGAGATTCAACCAGAGACTCTGCCCGACTGCGACTCAGTCAACACATTCTCCAGGAACGGTTTTACCAGGAATATACAAAAGACTATATGTAAATATTGTGTACACTTTCTTGTTTCAATACATTTTGTTCTAAGTATATTTTGTGTTGCATTATTATTCCATGCATTAGTCAAGTTTCAACAATCAGATATGATCTAAAAGAATGGAAATAAGTATTAGGACAAACAATAAGTAGATCAGTCACAAGCTTAGAAAAACAACAAAAACATAGTAACATAGCGAAAAATCGTTCGTCGGAACGGTACGTCAGGTGATCATTTAGGTTTGGTATGAATCTGGACACTTATTAGGAAATAGTCTGAGGTGCCTAGTGGAGTTAAAAATTTTGATAAGCATTTATCAGGACAGGAAGTAAGGGAAAGGTCGAGGAGTTATCGCCAAATGTCCCGTCCTGTCGGGGACTCAGGTAGATTTTCCGATGATCTGGATTAGTTTATAAAGAATAGAGAAGTCTCTAAAGTATCGGCCTTCAACATCGGTGTTGGAGCGGCCACTCTTTATTTTGGAAGTCACCGCAGATATGAAAATTTGCTGAATGGAATTAAGTAAGGATATTATTAATCTTCTCAGAGATTCGGTCGAAGATCACTGTCCTTTCGTCCTTAGGACGGTAGAGATCAAAGACGAATGTGTTATAATGCATAAGTTAGGACGGTAGAGAGCAAAGACGAATGTGTTATAATGCATAAGTGAGGACGGTAGAGAGCAAAGACGAATGTGGTATAATGCATAAGTGAGGACGGTAGAGAGCAAAGACGAATGTGGTATAATGCATAAGTGAGGACGGTAGAGAGCAAAGACGAATGTGGTATAATGCATAAGTGAGGACGGTAGAGAGCAAAGACGAATGTGTTGTAATGCATAAGTGAGGACGGTAGAGAGCAAAGACGAATGTGTTATAATGCATAAGTGAGGACGGTAGAGAGCAAAGACGAATGTGGTGTAATGCATAAGTGAGGACGGTAGAGAGCAAAGACGAATGTGGTGTAATGCATAAGTGAGGACGGTAGAGAGCAAAGACGAATGTGGTATAATGCATAAGTGAGGACGGTAGAGAGCAAAGACGAATGTGGTATAATGCATAAGTGAGGACGGTAGACTGCAAAGACGAATGTGGTATAATGCATAAGTGAGGACGGTAGAGAGCAAAGACGAATGTGGTATAATGCATAAGTGAGGACGGTAGAGAGCAAAGACGAATGTGGTATAATGCATAAGGAGGACGGTAGAGAGCAAAGACGAATGTGGTATAATGCATAAGTGAGGACGGTAGAGAGCAAAGACGAATGTGGTATAATGCATAAGTGAGGACGGTAGAGAGCAAAGACGAATGTGGTATAATGCATAAGTGAGGACGGTAGAGCGCAAAGACGAATGTGGTATAATGCATAAGTGAGGACGGTAGAGAGCAAAGACGAATGTGGTATAATGCATAAGTGAGGACGGTAGAGATCAAAGACGAATGTGATATAAAGCATAAGTGAGGACGGTAGAGAGCAAAGACGAATGTGGTATAAAGCATAAGTGAGGACGGTAGAGAGCAAAGACGAATGTGGTATAATGCATAAGTGAGGACGGTAGAGAGCAAAGACGAATGTGGAATAATACATAAGTGAGGACGGTAGAGAGCAAAAACGAATGTGGTATAATGCATAAGTGAGGACGGTAGAGAGCAAAGACGAATGTGGTATAATGCATAAGTGAGGACGGTAGAGAGTAAAAACGATTGTGGTATAATGCATAAGTGAGGACGGTAGAGAGCAAAGACGAATGTGGTATAATGCATAAGTGAGGACGGTAGAGAGCAAAGACGAATGTGGTACAATGCATAAGTGAGGACGGTAGAGAGCAAAGACGAATGTGGTATAATACATAAGTGAGGACGGTAGAGAGCAAAAACGAATGTGGTATAATGCATAAGTGAGGACGGTAGAGAGCAAAGACGAATGTGGTGTAATGCATAAGTGAGGACGGTAGAGAGCAAAGACGAATGTGGTATAATGCATAAGTGAGGACGGTAGAGAGCAAAGACGAATGTGTTATAATGCATAAGTGAGGACGGTAGAGAGCAAACACCAATGTGGTATAATGCATAAGTGAGGACGGTAGAGCGCAAAGACGAATGTGGTATAATGCATAAGTGAGGACGGTAGAGCGCAAAGACGAATGTGGTATAATGCATAAGTGAGGACGGTAGAGAGCAAAGACGAATGTGGTATAATACATAAGTGAGGACGGTAGAGAGCAAAGACGAATGTGGTATAATGCATAAGTGAGGACGGTAGAGAGCAAAGACGAATGTGGTATAATACATAAGTGATGACGGTAGAGTGCAAAGACGAATGTGGTATAATGCATAAGTGAGGACGGTAGAGAGCAAAGACGAATGTGGTATAATACATAAGTGAGGACGGTAGAGAGCAAAGACGAATGTGGTATAATGCATAAGTGAGGACGGTAGAGAGCAAAAACGAATGTGGTATAATGCATAAGTGAGGACGGTAGAGAGCAAAGACGGATGTGGTATAATGCATAAGTGAGGACGGTAGAGAGCAAAGACGAATGTGGTATAATACATAAGTGAGGACGGTAGAGAGCAAAGACGAATGTGGTGTAATGCATAAGTGAGGACGGTAGAGAGCAAAGACGAATGTGGTATAATGCATAAGTGAGGACGGTAGAGAGCAAAGACGAATGTGGTATAATGCATAAGTGAGGACGGTAGAGAGCAAAGACGAATGTGGTATAATACATAAGTGAGGACGGTAGAGAGCAAAAACGAATGTGGTATAATGCATAAGTGAGGACGGTAGAGAGGTAGGACGAATGTGGTATAAAGCATAAGTGAGGACGGTAGAGATCAAAGACGAATGTGGTATAATACATAAGTGAGGACGGTAGAGAGCAAAAACGAATGTGGTATAATACATAAATGAGGACGGTAGAGAGCAAAAACGAATGTGGTATAATGCATAAGTGAGGACGGTAGAGAGCAAAGACGAATGTGGTATATTGCATAAGTGAGGACGGTAGAGAGCAAAGACGAATGTGGTATAATACATAAATGAGGACGGTAGAGAGCAAAGACGAATGTGGTATAATGCATAAGTGAGGACGTAGAGAGCAAAAACGAATGTGGTATAATGCATTAGTGAGGACGGTAGAGAGCAAAGACGAATGTGGTATTGTCTCCTTCAGAGTTGCTGGAATGTTCCCTATCAGGCGGATAACACCGAAACCCAGAAAACAGTTAAAAATTACCACCTCTTTGTCCTGAGGGCAGTAGAGGCCAAAGATGAATGTGGTACTATAGATAAGTGCCTTGCCTAAGCACATATATCGGAGATTGTGTTTCTCATTTTTTGCATCCCTGCCACAGGAAACTCGTCCATGATATAGGCTCCAAGTCCATTGCCATGATGATTTAGGTGATCATGTTTGGCTATAAGAGATGAGTAGCCTGGGACTGTGAACTCCTTTAGTGTGCATGAAGCATTGGTAACAGTTTGAGAAAGTAACAGGAGATTGTTTTTAGACTGAAGAAGATGGTGTTCCACTTCTGGAAAGTTGGAATGTAGATCCCTCATATTGGTGTAGGAAATGGTATACGAGGGGTCTATTTTGTCTATTTTAGGTATGGTTTGTTAGTTTCGTTCATTTGTATTTTGATTGGTTTCATGTGTACATTAGTTTGGTGGAAGACTAGTAGGCCGAGATACAGACACACTCGCAGGAGTTGCATGTATAAATAACCTGGAGAGAATCGTCCAGAGATAAAGCTGCAAGAGTACCCTTCATCATTGCATCGAGAGGCCTCACCAGAGACGGTCCAGAAATCATTCACAAAATAGCCCCGATATTATACACTTGCTGCTAGGATGGAGTCCTTCGGAGATACTCAAAGGTTTGGATTCCTAACTATCAGGCGGATGACGCTAAAACACAGAAAACGTCTACCTGCAGCACCCTTAATGAAGGAACAATCAACTTAGGAAAGAAAATTCATATGTGACGCTCCGAGTGGACATGTCGCGTTTACCCTGAAATCAAGGCAAAATGAACTCCTTCTTGGGTCAGAAACATCGTATTGGTCCGCGACCTTAAAGGCACCAAGACAAGCTCGCTCATGTACTTGAAGACTAAGAGACCCAATGATAGTTGTGTTCATGTGGATTCATGTGTGCACTGGTTGGTGGAAGACTAGTAGGCCGAGATACAGACACACCCACAGGAGTTGCATGTATAAATAACCTGGAGAGAATCGTCCAAAGATAAAGCTGTAACAGTACCCTTCATCATGGCATCGAGAGGCCTCACCAGAGACTACTACACGGTCCAGAAACCATTCACAAAATGGCAGTATAATATCCCCGATATTATACACTTGCTGTTAGGATGGAGTCCTTCGGAGTTACTCGTAGGTTCGGATTCCTGACTATCAGGCGGATGACACCAAAACCCAGAAAACGTCTACCTGCAGCACCCCTAATGAAGGGACAATCAACTTGGGAAAGAAAATACATGTGTGACGCTCCGAGTGGACATGTCGCGTTTGCCCTGAAGTCAAGGCAAAATGAACCCCTCCTTGGGTCAGAAACATCGTATCGGTCCGCGACCTTAAAGGCACCAAGACAAGCTGGCTCATGTAATTGAAGACCAAGAGACCCAATAGGACAAGGGAGAGGTAAAGAGGGTTGCTCAGGGATACATGTGCATCCCCTACTCCCATTTGAATTTGTATAGTTGATGGTTACAAGGGCGGCGGCCTGTAAATGCAAGTTATCTATTAGAGAAAAAAAATTCAGACTTACAAGGGAAGAGAAGATTTATGGATTGGAGGGAGGATTATGGTCAGCGAGTGTAAAACAGCTACAAGGTTTTGACTTAGAATAAGTTCCAATATCCACTTAAATAAATAAAGATGGTAACAAGAAACAGTTAAAACAATAAAAAAGTTAAACAGAAAGAGATTGTCGAAAACACAATAAAACGGGCAAAGTATTTCTTGTGTGGGTTCTTGACCAAGCGGGTGGCAGACACAGAATATCAGTGGCGCGCTTTCGTGAGAGGGTGTGTCTCTGACCGAGAACCATGAACAATCCTAATAGTATAGGCGTGGGGTAAGAATCGCTTTTACATTTTTTTCTTTCTTTCCCTGAATTTGCCTGTAAATATGCCTCCACCCCCTCTTTGAGAACATACAATATTTGCTCAACAGTCAGTTTAACACGCCAAAAATCTTCTATTAAATGTATTGCGATCGACAATTAACATTAAATTAATGTGCAGGTAAACAGTACAGACGTCCGTATATATATATATATATATATATATATATATATATATATATATATATATGAAAATTTCTCCGATTTAACCAGTAGAGAAGACAATATTTATGAATAAAAATGACAATAGGAAAACTAGTAAAAATAGTTTTCCTATTGTCATTTTTATTCATATATATATATATATATATATATATATGTAATTTCTCTATATATTATTTATATATTATATATGCACGGTACTTATTGGAAAGCGTTCAATATCAATGATAGAGCTAACATACTTAGTTGCATTGATGTGAGTTTGTGGCCCTGGGTTTAACATCACAAACTCACCACATCAATACAATTATATATATATATATATATATATATACTTCGTTAAAGATGACAGACAAGGTACTGCGATTAAGCTTTTTATTTAATTTTCCTTGTGTTTGAATAAGTGTTTTCTTTTCTGGACACAAAATGTGTAAAACTTGTTTTCTGAGCGCTTTCGGCTATACTTTTAGCCACTATCAGGGATGATTTTATTTTTACTTTTTAACTGAATGCATTGGTTGTATGTATGCATTTAGAGTTATAGGGCTGTTTTATTTCCCAAACATAGTCAGCACATTCTACCGTGTACGTAGTTGATGTTATTGAGTGTTGGCTTTTTCTTTTTTATTATTTATTTTAAATAAATAAGTATATTCGCTCTACTCTGTATTGAACACTCTTTTAAGAATAGTAATTGTTGGTTATTGGAATTTATTCCGTATACACCAATCATATACTTGTATATGCTAATAATCTAAAATATTAAAACTGATCCACAAAAAGAGCTCAATGTATTTTTTATAATAGAGCATATAAATTATATATATAGTACAGGTAATAAATCCGTTGGTATATAATCCAAGTGGATGCTAATAATCTAAAATATTAAAACTGATCCACAAAAAGAGCTCAATGTATTTTTTATAATAGAGCATATAAATTATACAATAGTGAAATCAAAAATTACCTCATGAGTATAGTCTATTTCAACTAACCTCATGAGTATAGTCTATTTCAACTAACATCTTCTTTTTTCTTACATGTGAATGAGGTTATCAAGCTTGTATTTTCTACTAGTATGTTTCGGATAGAGTTCTAATGGAGCTATGGTCGGATAGGTGTAATGTAAGGCGTTTGGATAGGCATGGAGTAGTGTGACCAATGTAATGATTTATGAGTTTGGTTTGATCAGGAACACAGTTCCTTAAGGTGCATTTGAACTTGTAAATAATGTTCGTTCTTTGGAGTTTTGATTTTACAAGTGTGTTGTTATTTTTGAGGATAAAGTTAGCTGTTTTAAATCTTTTGTAATAGATAATTCGTTTAATTTTTTTTGTTCAGGCAACCTGGGGTAGTTTATGTATAATATTTTTAAGTGAAGGTTCATCTTGGTTATGGTTGACGTGCATTTGGCTTTTGTGGAAGATATTTATGTTATTGTTTTTACAGACTTTGACTTCAAAAAAGAAAACACTTGTACGAATACAAGAAAAATTAAATAAAAGGCTTAATTGCAGTACCCTGGCAGTCGTCTTAAACAAAACATGTAAAAAAGAGGGATTTCTGTCTAAATACACAATTGATAAGACACCAGAGGTGTTGAAACAAAATGGCTATTTTTGTAGTGATTTTATAACATATTTATGTTATAATTTTTAAATAAATAAGTATATTCGCTCTACTCTGTATTGAACACTCTTTTAAGAATAGTAATTGTTGGTTATTGGAATTTATTCCGTATACACCAATCATATACTTGTATATATATAATGGACTCTCCCGTCGGTTTCGATGGATGAGGATCTGACAACTTAATTGATTCAGTTATGAAAGTTTGTCCGATAATCTTAAGTGGCATTTAAGATCCGCTAGTGATTTACAAAGGAGGCCACATATGGAGCAAGTGTGAGGATTGTGAGATGAGATCACTGTTAGAATGGCTGACCTTTTAGATCTTGCTCTCGCTTCTTGAAGATAATTCAGACAAGCAGATTGAAAATTGCCGAGTCCACTAAAACACATTGATCTCCATTCTAACCGCTCCAAAGCTAAGCGCTCAAGGGTGTTATGTGGTATATTGACTGCTGACACGTTGCTTTTCAGCTTGTCTTTGTATCTTAGCCATGGGCGTCCTACATTCCTGTATCCCTGATCTAACTGGCTGTACATTAGGATCTTGGGTATACTCTCATCAGACATTCTCAAGACATGACCAGTCCACCGTAAGTGAGACTGTATGATAAAAGTCTCGATTCCTCCAACAGGTCTACGTTAGATGTCTTATCTTGAAGCTTAACTCCACAGATTGCACGCAGACAGCTTTTATGGAAAACATATGGCGTATATGGTACTTGTATGGAGTCCACAACTCTGAGTCGTACAAAAGGATGGCAAGTACAACAACTCTGTAAACCCGAATTTTCGTATCCAGTCGAATATCCCGCTCATCCCACAAGCGATGGCAAAGTTTGCCGAAAGCACTGGTAGCCTTAGCAATCCGATGCATGATTTCATCATCTAAAGTTCAACTGTAATTGACTTTGCTACCAAGATAGCTGAAACACTTTACATAGTTCAGGGCTTTGTCTTCTACTCTCAATGGTCTCTCTGGAAATATATTGCAAGATCCGCTGGCGAGAGAGTGAAGGCGACGGGGTCAGGTAAAGGATATTACTGGAAGGCTCTTGCTGGCAGACCGATGGGTGATGGCCGTTCTTTCACAATATATATATATATTTATATATATATATATATATATAGTACAGGTAATAAATCCGTTGGTATATAATCCAAGTGGATGCTAATAATCTAAAATATTAAAACTGATCCACAAAAAGAGCTCAATGTATTTTTTATAATAGAGCATATAAATTATACAATAGTGAAATCAAAAATTACCTCATGAGTATAGTCTATTTCAACTAACATCAATGCGCTAGCATTTTTCGACTCAAATAGTTGACTAATACAGTGTTAGAATCTTAAAATTAAAT
>CAHIKZ030004744.1:970000-992500 GCA_903632075.3 Acanthosepion pharaonis | reverse complement strand
AGTGTTCCTTCCTTTTCCATTATCAGTGTTCCTTCTTTTGATTTAATACAGTCCGTTGATGAACTCATCTTTTGCAATGTTAATCCTTTTGTTCTGTCGTGCATCGTTAGCTGTGCTTTATCTGTGTTGCTCTATTTCCGCATAGTCTTTATTGAGCTATTCCTCTTTAGCTTGCTTATATTTTTGCCTAATTTCTGTGCTTAGCGTTCTGTACTCTTTTTCTTTCCTTGGCATTGTTTGTTGTCACTTTTTCATCATCTGTAGAATTTCAACTGTCACTCACTCTTTCTTTTTGTCTCGTTTTCCTTGGCATGATCGTATTCGCAGTCATTAGTGTTTCTCATAACGTGTTCCACTTTGAATTTGTAGTCTTTGCCAAGTGTTTTTTTTTATTTTTATTTTTTTAACTCTGTTTGTATATATCTCCTTACAACTTGGACCATTCAGGAGTCATTTTGCAGTTTTCCTTCAGTTTCCGTAAATTTAACCTGATGTAACATACAACTGGAAGATGGCCACTCCTACAATTGGTACTTGGACATGTCTTACAGAGTAGAACTGAGTTTCTGAACATGATAGTTATGCAATTGGTTTGGTTCTTACTCTCTCTCCTCCATGTCCATAAGCGTCTTGGGAACTTTTGAAACCATGTGTTAGTAGTTATTTCAACGGCTGCTTTGCACCGGTGGAATCTTTTTATTCAGATTTCAACTAGCTGGACACGGTGAGAGTTCTTTTTTACCCTTTGATAAGTTTGATATTTCGTCCTACAGGGTAGCTAACAGCTCTCCGGGCAGTAGATGAAGCCGGCTTAGTCGTCGACGGTCCGACAAATTTTCTTCTTTGGAAAGAAAAATATTTCTTACATTGCGTGAATACTGCGTCGGGAAAAAAGTAAAATAAAACCCGACAAGTTTGTTCTTTTAGCCGAAAGTTATGAGGACAGAGACAAGACGCAAGAAAATCCAGCAGAAACATAGAGAAAATAAAATTAAATAAAGCAAAAATATGATAAAGGCCAAAATAATTTCTATTGTCTATCGTTTCATGCAATGCAAACTGACCGTAAAGTGTCTAACATAACAATATGACATTACCCACTAGAAATGATTGCAGGGGACGCCTATCCATGCATGATACGACATTGTAAACCTGCTGACATTTTGAAACTATGGAGTAAAGCAGACCTTTTAATTGTTACCAGAATTCGCGCTCATTGCTATCAGTCGAAATGCAGCTCCTAAAAATGCAAGCCCCGTGACATCAAAGTGAACAGTCGCAGCCACTAAGTAGTCATATCCACCAAAAGTTAAAACAGTTAAAATCAGTAAGCTCATGGAAGAAGAGAAAACAGGAAACACGGTACCCACCCTCTATTGCTGTTCAGTAAACGTTGAGGGCGTACAAGACGGGCAAGGGCGAAATACTCTTTTTAACATGTTCACAGCGCAGGATGGGAACTCGATAAAAGCTATCAAGGTGCCATCTTCAGGAAGGTCTAGCCGATCTAAAATAAGAATGAAAATAAAAATGATAAAATGGTTAAAAAAAGAAAAAAAAAAAAAGCGTCGGGAAACTGAATTAGATTGGCTAGACTGTTTGTCCAGACACATCTGGAAAAAAAAATAATTAGAACTCAAAAATTTAAACGATATACCTGTATGTCGACCGAAAGATGTTCTTTAAATTCGGCCATCCCAGATATTCAGCGTATTTCTCAGTACATAATTATAAAAGACGATAGAGTTTATATATATATATATAAATATATATTCCTTTATTATAATTTTATCATATAGACAAAAACATTTTACTCACTTCAAAGATGCAACTTGGTTTCAGTGCATTTCAACAGCACTTCGACGGGTGAGAATCGAAATAATTATCGCTCTACTATCGAGCCCTCTTTTAGATTAATGCTGTGAACGTTGGAATTTATATATTACTTTCGTCCTCATCGCATCGGATATACATACATACATACATACATACATACATATATATATATATATATATATATATAATATTAGTAGTCAATATACATATGTATATATATATATACACATATATATAAAATACATACATACATATATATATATATATATATATATATATATATATATATATATATATAAAATTTCAAGAGGATAGAATCCAGGTGCAACTCAATGTCCAGGACAATATATATATATATATATATATATGTATGTATTTAGGCAGCAATCCTTCGTTTATGCAGGTTTCATTAAAAACGACAGACAATGTACTACGGTTAAGCTTTTTATTTAATTTTTCTTGCGTTCGAACAAGTGCTTTCTTTTTTGGACACAGTGTGTGTAGAAACTGTCCAAATGTTCTATATTTCGGCTATACTTTTATGCATTATCCAAAAAAAAAAAAAAAAATGAAGATTGAAAGTGGTCCAAGGTAAAAAAAAATATTTAGAATTTTTACCAGACTCTGTTCGAAACGTACTAGTAGAAAACATAAACATAATAACCTCATCCACCCGTAAAAAAAAAAAAAAAAAATTAAAACAATGGAAGCCCTAATAATAAAAAAGAAAAAAGCCAACTCTTAACAATATTAACTACGAACAAGGCTATAATGTGCTAACCGTGTTCGGATAATAAAAACACATCTCTAAAACACATTAAAACTTACACGTAACGCACACACACAATTAAAGTGAAAAATTAAAATCATCCTTGATAATGGTTAAAAGTAAAGCCGAAAGCGCTCGGAACTATAGAAAATTTAGATAGTTTCTACACACCCTGTGTCCAGAAAAGAAAGATCTTGTGCGAACACATGGAAAATTAAATAAAACGCTTAACCGTAGTACCTTGTCTGTCGTTTTTAATGAAACACACACACACACACACACACACACACACACACACACACACACACACATGTAAGCAAATATATGGATATAGATCCGACAGTATGAAGAAAAATATACTGGAAAAAAAAAATCCTAATATGCGATTATGCTGTTTTAATGTTTAATGTCAACGTCGGACGTTTCGGTCTAATAGACCATCTTCAGGACATATTCATAAAACATAATTAACATAGGCCATATACAATTCAACAACGACGACGTGATCATATTTAAACGGAACGCTGATCTTATAAAAGACTTCAGTTATCTGTTTGGATTGGTCTTGCTTTTATGTCCATCGTCTTTTTCATGTTGAATTTTATATGGTCTATGTTAATTATGTTTTATGAATATGTCCTGAAGATGGTCTATTAGACCGAAACATCCGACGTTGACATTAAACATTAAAACAGCATAATCGCATATTAGGATTTTTTTCTTCACACACACACACACACACACACACACACACACACACACACATATATATATATATATATATAATTCCATTAATAAAACATTATTTTAATCCGATTAATTCCTTCAGTGGTTCTCAACATTTTTTTTTACCTATGGACCACTTTTATTCTTTATGTTTTTTCATGGACCCCATAACTATTCGATTCGACACACACACACACACACACACACACACACACACACACGCAGACACACGTGGGTGTGTGTGGTGGGGGAATAACGTGATATGAATTTTATATAATTTTTTATATATCAAGAACATACAAGAAGTATGACAAATTGGTAAAAGTTCTGTGATGCGTTTCATCCGTTCGGACTGGGTTTGTTGCCGATACTGTTGACTGCGCATGCCCATGAACGAGAACTGGGAGTTTTAAAATTTAGAAAGAATTGTTTTTTTTTTTTTTCAATCTAGCAAACTTCATCTAGATTCTTTTTCTTTCCACCATCTTTTTTATTAAATATCACACATTGTGACAACAGAAAATCTACCAAGAATGGCGAAACGCTGTAATAACCTGGATGTAAATTTATTGTGGATGAACCAGAGTTGAAAGCATTTTCTAAACATCTTCCTCTTAGTGGATTATTAGAGTAGTATTTTTTATATCAAAATTGTGGTCACTTTCATTACGGTGAACAACCGATGCGTTTTGTGTGTTATTTTTTTTTTAAATGTCTCTCTTGTGTTCATTTAATCTTTTATTTAGTTTTCTTGAGGTTTTAACGATATATTCTTTCGGGCAATACTTACAGGCGATAGAGTAAATCGTAGTTTTGGCTTGTTTTCTTTAGTATTGATCAAGTCTTTTATTGTTTTAGATGTAGTTATGACAAATCTATCTATCTATCTATCTATCTATCTATCTATCTATCTATCTATCTATCTATCTGTTTGTGTGTGTGTGTGTGCGCGAGTGTGTGTGTGTGCGTGCGTGTGCTTGTGAGTAAAATGTATATGTAAAGATAATCTTATGGCTGACCACTCGTATCCGAGGATGCCTGTCTACTAGGGCGGCTAACAAATCCCTGTTGCAGACGCCTGCTCAGGCACATTTGTATCTGTTCGACTCCTACAGAGTCCACGTGGTATACACTGTAACACTGCTGAGCAGGTCTTAATTACAGTTTCTGGGGGAGAGCGTATTATCTGATGTGATCAACAGTCTGAAGAAGGCCAGAACGATGACTCGTGACATCATGCTAGCAAATCCATCGACGACTCTCATATTGTTCCATCTACCCAATTTCATTCGAAATGCATGGGTGAACCCGTGGTATGGTTTTTAGAGACTTCCCAAAGGTGCCACACGCTGGGATCGCCTCACCCAGACCGATAACATCAAGATTAACGTTCCTGCCATAGTGAGATTCGAAACCGGTTTTCATGGCCGGAAAGCCCATGCAAAGATAATATTAATAAAAGAAATGACAAGAGGAAAACCAAAGCTATTTGCGCGTGAGTGAATGTAATGAAGGCCACTGGAATTTGAACTCAGCTCTTCAATTTCTCATTCTTATATATATATATATATATATATATATATATATATATATATATATATATATATATATGATTATTTATTTAAAAATTATAACATAAATATGTTATAAAATCACTACAAAAAATAGCCCTTTTTTTTTTCAACACCTCTGGTGATGATGTTGAATATAGATTGTAGAAACTACAATCTACATTCAACGTCATCACTTGATAAGACTCCTGAGGTGTTGAAACAAAATGGCTATTTTTGTAGTGATTTTATAATATATTTATGTTATAATTTTAAATAAATAATTATATTCGCTCTACTCATTGAGCACTCATTTTAGAATAGTAATTGTTGGTTATTGGAAATTATTCCGTATACACCAATCATATACTTGGGTATATATATATATATATATATATATATATATATATATATATATATATATATAGTTATCTACAGACAGACTGTTTCATTGTATCACAGACCAACAGTGTGGCTAGACATTCTACCACTTCAAGCGGGGACCGAAACCCTTGATTTGACATCAGTCGGACATTCTAACCCTTAGGATATCGGCGCCTGGCGGAGAGAGAGGCTAATTTTTTGCGTATTTATTTTTCATAACACACCAGTGACCCAGAGAACTCAATCTGTTGGGAGAGTCTTGCATCTATATATATATATATATATATATATATATATATATATATATATATATATATATATATATATATAATTAATACAAATAAATGTAATTTGTCAATTATATTCAACTTCATCCGCAGGCAGCTCGAGTTCCGTTGACGATGTTTTTAGTTATTGATCAATCCACTCTTCAGGAGGTTTCATCCACGAGTCGTAGCGCGGATGAAGCTGAATATAACATCAGTCAGCTCAGAGACAATTTACACTTATTTGTATTAATCCTATTAATCGGAGAGCCGAGTTCGAATTCCAGTCGAATCCATTACATTCACTTACGTGCTAATACCCTTGAGAAAGTTATGAATTCTCTTCTTCTCTCCCCAGCTATGGGTAAATAGCAGGACAGAGTGGGTTCTATAGCCTTCGATGGCAACTGGTCTACAGCAAAAAAAAAAAAAAAAATTGGAAACCTACTGCGGGAAAAATCTACCTCGTCAGTCATGTATCGAAAGATACATGATCGACTACGCATAACACGCAACTGACTGACTGAATGTTCTATCTCTGATATCGAGCACATTGATGCAAAGAGCGCTGACCTCAAATGTCCTTTCTTTCAGACTTTCAATGACTGACAGCATTTCTACCTTTACACTCTTTGTTATCGCTATACATGCGGATTTATTTGAAGCATGGTGACTTTTACAGAAACTGGAACAGTTGTTAATGCTGGAGTTAATAGTTAAAATTTAAAAATGACGGCTGACAACTGACTTATTTTCGAACATTGTATCTAAATTACTTATTTCGATTAACATTTGAACAAGTGACCGTTTAACATATATTGGAAACACATGCTTAAAACAAAATAAGGACACAGTGATGGGCAATGTGTTTGCGACACAGCCGGGCAGTTATGTCAATAAACGATCAATAAAAAAATAAATCAAGTTCTTGTGTTCCTAGTTGCCCTATTACAATACATAAAACGATAAAGCTGAAAAATGAAAATGTTGGCGAGTTAAGAGAAAAAAAACAAACGAAACGAAAGTCAAATCAAAATACAGACTATCTAAGAAACAAAAATAAAATAAAGATGTAATAATGTTTCGGTGACGAGCTTCTGTCAAAACTGTCAATGGATGTAGTATATTTTATTTTTACAGCTAACATTGAACAGTTTTCGAAGTTTATCAGAGCGTTCAATTACCCACTCCGTTCTGCTTCAAACAGTTTAGCAAGCCAATGACGACATTGTTTAAACGTATTAGCTCAGGGAAGGGTGGGATTTTTTTAAAGCATTTCACCCTAAGCAAGGCGATATAGCCACTATGACGTAAAGAGGTTACTGGGAGTGAAAGAGAATGATTTAATGATGAGAAATAAGGAGTAAGGACAAAAAGAGGAGGATTCAGGAAGACAGGATTCGGTGATTAAGGTTGCATTTAAAATTTGGAAGATTGTAGTTGGCAGGGAAGCAAGAATTCGGAAGGGAGAAGTGCGAGAAAAGTAACTATTCGAATAGAAGATACGCTTGCATCTTGCTAGTTCAATGAGAAAACGGTCATAATTAATAGCACACTTAAATTCATGCACTCGAGGTACCAAGGAGGAAAGCTCATCGGAACAATTGACATGAAAATATCAGGTCATCCCATAAGTTCTGTCCGAATTTTAACTTTTTGTTAAATGAACGAAATTTAAAGTGTATTTTATAATGTCTAATGGAGCTGAACATTATTTTTATGTTTAGATGCATTTAAACTGATCAAATCTTATTTCAGAGAACAATAAAATTAAATTTTGTTTGATTAAAACCCTGCTAACAGGGAAATATCCAAGAATCATTTGAGGCACATAATGCTTTATGAGTTCAAGAAAGGAAATTCAGCAGCCGAAGCGGCTAGAAACATTCACTCAGTTTATGGAGAGGAATGTGTGAATGAAAGAACTTGCAGAAGATGGTTTGCAAAATTCAGAGGTGGAGATTTCACTCTTGAAGATGAAGATCGAACCGGACGTCTAGTTGAGTTTGATGAAAAGCTTATTGAAGCAGCCCTTAAAGAAAATCCTGCTTTATAAGTTGAGGAATTGGCAGTGGTTCTCAGTTCAAACCATACAACTGTTCATCGCCATCTTCAACAACTTGGAAAAGTTCCTAAACTTAGAAAATGGGTGCCTCATGAATTGTCTGAAAACAACCTCAAATCCCGAGTTGACATCTGCTCTTTTCTCCATTCTTTTTTGAATAGACTTGTGACTGGCGACGAAAAATGGATCTTTTATCGAAATGCTAAGCGTCGTAGACAGTGGCTTGCTAATGGGGAAGGACCCCAGCCGAGATGGTTACTTCATGGGCAAAAGGTTCTTCTTTCAATCTGGTGGGATCGCCAAGGAATAATCCACTCTGAATTCTTACTACCTAATGCAACAATTAATGTTCAAATATACTGTCAGCAATTAGAGTATTTGAACCAAGCTTTGAGGAAAAAAAAAAGACCTGCTCTAGTGAATCGAAAAGAGGTGATGTTTCATCAGGACAATGCGCGATCCCACACAGCAAGAATCGCGTCACAAAAGATCGAAGAACTTGGTTGGGAGAAAATTCCTCATCCACCTTATTCTCCCGATCTTGCACCTTCAGACTACCATTTGTTTCGTAGCTTACAGAATCATTTGGAAGAAACAGCTTTTGTAACACTGGAAGAGGATAAGACTGACATTTGTGAGTTCTTCGAATCAAAGCCAAAAGAATTTTACAGTAATGGAATTATTAAGCTTGTTAATAGATGGAAGGAAGTCATAGATAATCAGGGGAAATACATTGTTGATTGAATCTGTAATTAAATGTAACATTTGGTCACTTGTTTTCTTTATTCAAAATTCGGACAGAACTTATGGGATGACCTGATAGTAAGCTTGTTAATAGATGGAAGGAAGTCATAAATAATCAGGGAAAATATATTGTTGATTGAATCTGTAATTAAATGTAACATTTGGTCATTTGTTTTCTTTATTCAAAATTCGGACAGAACTTATGGGATGACCTGATATATGTAAAAAAGACAGAAGGAAGCCAAAGCACGTCGGTGAGAAAGTGACTTAAGTTGAGATGCCAGATCGGGATCGATTACATTAGAGAACCTTCTTTGAATTTCGTCAAGGATTTCGAGATATAAGGGGAACCAGACTAGATGTGGCAGCAGTATTCAATGTATGGACTAATTGCAGATTTATACATGTGTAAGATGAACCGAGGCATTCCCTTAAAGTAATATGACAAAGTGAACGATAACCCAAGATTTGAACGCAATTGAACTGCCAGACAACTTTGTAGGTCCAAGAATTATTCTTGTTTCCATAAATAAGGAACTAAACCTGACATTAAAATCCAAACATCGCTTATGGCTGGCATGATAACTTGGTACTTCTGAAGGTGAAATGTAACGTTGTTAATCTTTTTCTTCTTTTATAAGCATTGGTAGTAGTAAAAATAAGAGTTTCCATACATGTAACATTAGCATTCAATGACCGAATAGTTTTTCTTACTTTCGGTTAAGTTATAATATATAATTTTATTTTATTAAAACAGTTCTCCAGGAACTTGTATGGAGTAAACATTATCGTAAAAACATCGACTCGAACTTCTTCCTACGAATCGCTACTTTGTGGAACCTACTCCCAAGAGGATGCTTTCCCAATCACTACAATCTTAACCTGTTCAAGTCGAAGGTTAAACGTTATCTTCTCCACATATCCACATAAACTGTACGCCTTACTTCTTACACTGTAACCCTCCATCTCGAACATTCTTGCCCCTTATACAGAGTGAACATTGTTGTAAAAAAATTCACTCGAAGAACTTCTTCCCACGTATTTCTACTTTGTAGAACGGACTCCCAAGTGGTTGCTTCCCCGATCACTACAATCTCTAACCTGTTCAAGCTTAGGGTTAAACGTTATCTTCCCTACATGTGCTCAAAAACTATGACTTTTCTTCTTTTACTCGTTAACCCTCTACTTCGAGTGGCTCTTGAGTCTTGTACAGGGTGAACATTATTGTAAAAATAGATGTCTCTGCTAGCTTGATTCTGACGCCCCTAATGCGTCGGCGGTTTCTTTTGTCGACAATTATGAATTCTGTCTTCTTACCATCGATATTTAATTCTTTCTTGATTTCCATTATTGACGCTTTGACTGGTTGTTTTTTTTTCAATTCTCTGACTCTGCTAAAAATATGACTCTTCATGCGAATCATCCATATTATTCCTGCTCACCAAATGGGGCGTGTTAGCATCATATAGGATATTAAATAAAGCAGTGCAAACTCTTTGCTTTCTTTTTAAGGGCATTTTTGCTATTTCTTCATATTTTTCTTAGTTACTGAAAGTCATTATCGCTATTCCCAGAGAACCATCGGATTTTTATTGTTACACTTTCTGTTTTTTCTTTCTATATAATCCACATAATTTTTTGTAAAGCTAAGAAACAGAGTAGTATTTGCGTCCACAGCTACATATGAAACCGTGATCATCGATAGGCGGTAGGGCTTCCTAGACTGAAGTCAGTGGCTAGGGTCACCGGCCATCTAGCAGAGCTTCATAGCTATTTATACAGCCAGTGCGGTGAAGGCATACTATCAATAGGCGAAAGGCTGCTTAGACTGAAGTTACTGACCAAGATGGCGGATTCCTTAGATAGTATCAAGTATTAAGGTCACGTGTTCTAGACTAAGATGAGCCTACATTGGGTGGACATCGGTTGTGGCTTGATCTGAGGAGGGATGGGTTTCGCCAGGTCTGCTGGCCCAATACATGCTACGTATGTACATCTTGAGCTGTCAACCCAGATATAGAGAGCGAACGGTTTAGGTGCCTCAGTTGCACATCGACCCTACGACCACACCCAATCATGGGACTGGTGATGAAAATGAGACTTGGGCGGATGGACTTGTAGGTTCAAAGCGTATTTAATACAATAGGGTAGTCTGGACGGTACAGCTATGTATGCAACCAGAGTGGGAATTAAAAGGCATCGCTGGGCTTTCTGGACTGAAGTCAGTGGTTAGAGTGGAGGATTCCTTCGGTGAAATCAACGACCACGTGTCCGGACAAAGGCGAGGGTTTAAGATGAAGGACGTTGGTTGCGACTTGTCATTTTTTTTTTTTTTTTTTAAGCATTACGCCCCAAGCAAGGCGTGAAGCCACTAGGATGCAGGGGGTTGCGGAAGATTTGGAGCGAGAGCAGATAGGAGAGATAGAAGAAAGGATGAGGAGAAGGATAGTGGGTAGATCAAGGTAACTGGAGGTATCGATTGACATTACATTTGAATAGTTGGAGATTATAGCTCTCAGGGAAACAGTAATTGGGAAGGGTGTTCCACAGGCGAGAGGTGCGAGGTATGAAGCTATTGGAGTAGAAGAGACGGCTGCATTTGAAAGTTTCTACGGTGTAAGGGTGGGAGCGGGATGCCAGCCTCGTAGGGCGCTTGAATTCACGGAGTCTGGGAACCAGTGAAAGCATCTCATCAGAGCAGAGAGAGATGGGGTCCACCAGGTCTATTTGTACAAGGTATGGTACACAGGAACGAATACGCCGCGACAACAGCCTTAGTGATAGGACTGATGATGATGATGATGATGATGATGAATGGAACAGAATCGATTAGAATTTGAACTCGGTTGGCCCATTTCATTTTCTGAGCGGGTAACACTAATGGCGCAGTTATCAAAATTAGAAACTAAGATCAATGGAAATTGAAAGGTTAGGGAATAAAAAAAAAACCCCAAAAAACTGCGAGATACAAAAGCAGTCAACAATTACCAGAGTTAATTTTAATCTATTCAACACAGAAACTTATTATTATTATTTTTATAGACTTCTAAAATATGAAAAGAAACTTTCCATATAGTGAACATCTCCATTGATCTTTCGCGATATGAGTGGGTAACAGTTCAGTGTTTTTTGACGTTTCCAATGTGTAATTTATAAATTTGGGCTCCCTCTTTTACTAATAATCATCCTTAAAGAATGGACTATTGTTAGTCCGTTCTTCTTTCTTTCTATTAATACCTTGTCTAGCAATTCTTTCAGCCTTCTTTTCCGAATCTGGCAAAAATAAAACTCTCTTTGCGAACCCTCATTCACCGAGCATTCAGTTAGCATCAGGTGTGTTGTCATAATGTTACCTTTATTTCATTGCATTCAAGAGGGTTTTCCTTTTGTCTTCAGATGTGACACACGAATTCTGTACGCTCTCCTTGTGCTTTTTAAATGTCTATTAGCGTTTGATACTTCGATATCTAATGTGGCATTTCTGGCTTGGCAATTATCTCTACGTGTTTACCATTATGCCACACAGCTGGCATTATCGCACAGACAAAAGATGTCACATAGAATAAAATTCTGTGGCTCTCTTTTCTTGTTTCGACTGACAACCTGGGCTTCAGAAGGTCTTCCATCGGAAATTTAATGCTGACCGGATAGGCTGCAAAAGTGTCACACTTTTAAGGCTATCTGATTCTCTTCTTTCAGGCATTTTGAAGAGACCGGGTGGGGGGTCTCGTCGGGTTGTAACGGATAACGAAGCTAGAACAATTATGACTGAATAGTGAGTTCGAGGCTCACTGGATGCCGCATACATTCTGCCTTGTGCCACATGTAAGCTACACATAGAAAATCACCACGGGGCACTCCAACGTGGTGTAATGGTTAACAAGCTTGTCCCGCTAGATCAATTACGACTGAATAGTGAGTTCGAACCTCGCTTTGTGCTCTATACTTTCGATATTGTGCCACATCTAAGCTATGCGTAGCAATCATTGTGCCTCTCCAAGTGGTGTAAAAGTTAACAAGCTTGTCCCGCTAGATCAATTACGACTGAATAGTGAGTTCGAACCTCGCTTTGTGCTCTATACTTTCGACATTGTGTGCCACATCTAAGCTATGCGTAGCAATCATTGTGCCTCCAAGTGGTGTAAAGTTAACAAGCTTGTCCCCTGCTAGATCAATTACGACTGAATAGTGAGTTCGAACCTCGCTTTGTGCTCCATACTTTCGACATTGTGCCACATCTAAGCTATGCGTAGCAATCATTGTGCCTCTCCAAGTGGTGTAAAAGTTAACAAGCTTGTCCCGCTAGATCAATTACGACTGAATAGTGAGTTCGAACCTCGCTTTGTGCTCTATACTTTCGACATTGTGCCACATCTAAGCTATGCGTAGCAATCATTGTGCCTCTCCAAGTGGTGTAAAAGTTAACAAGCTTGTCCCGCTAGATCAATTACGACTGAATAGTGAGTTCGAACCTCGCTGTGTGTTCTATACTTTCGACATTGTGTCATATCTAAGCTATGCTTCGAAATCAAGTGGTGTAATGGTTAGAAAGCTTCTCTCGTTCGATCAGTTATGTTTGAACAACGAGTTCGAACCTCGCTGGGTACTCTATACTTTCAGCCTTGTGTCACATCTAAATTCCGCTTATGGCGACAACGGTTAACATCGTGTTCCAGTAAAACCCACCTTTTGATACAAGTTCTAGATAGTGTGAAGGGTTTTAAAAAGGTTACTGAATCGAGTAAACAGTGCCATTTCCACACCATGTAAAGTAAAACAATTGCTGTTGCACCTTTTATTGTTTTTCAAGTTACATTCGTCCGACTGTCACGGTTACAATTACCGATGGGAACAGTCTTCTTTTTAAGAATCAGATGAACGAGGAATTTCTCCATCTTATTTGAATCCCTCTTGCACGGTGCTCCTACCATATATCTTGAGACTCAGAAAAGAAAGGTTTGTAATGAAATCAATCCTGACCTGACATTTTGACTTCAGTCATTTCCCCACCGACATGCTTCCCTCTGTCTTTTCTACAAATATTTTCATGGCAATCGTTCTGATGAGCTGTTCTCCTTAGTGGTTCAACTGCATGAATTTAAACGTGCTACTAGATTGGCTATTAGGTCTCATTGTTTTACTGTTGAACTAGCTAGATGAAACTTACAATTCTATTTTAATAGATTCTTTTTTACATTTTTACAACTGACGTGATCATATTTAAACAGAACGCTGATCTTGAAAAATTTCAGTTGTCTGTTTTGATTAGTCTTACTCTTATGTCCATCGTCTTTTCATGTTGAATTAAATATAGTCTAATATTAATTATGTTTTATGAATATGTCCTGAAGATGGTCTACTAGACCGAAACGTCCGACGTTGACATTATATTAACATTAAAACAGCATAATTGCATATTAGGATTTTTGTTTGTTTTTTCCGTATATTTTTCTTCATATATATATATATATATATATATATATATATAATTTTCGAATAAATAACTATATTTGATCTACTCTGTATTGAGCACTCTTTTAAGAATAGTATTTTTGTGGTTATTGGAATCTATTCCGTATACCCAATCAACTAACACAAAAACAGAGAATGTCTCATATCGAGAATATTTAACATTGAAAAACATAAGGAAAAAAATTAATTATTTTTAATAATATGTGGAAATTTCCGCCTTTTACCTGAAGATGGTCGCGAGACCAGAAACACGTGTAGCAAACTTATGGAAAATAAAGCATAATATTTAAAAAAAAACAAAAAAAAAAACACACACATTACAACCAAAAACGTTTGCGGCACCTCTCTTCTCTTCTTTTTAATATACATACTTTTCTCTCGTTGGAACCACTATAATATATTTCTTATATATATATATATATATATATATATATATATATATATATATATATATATATATATATTGTGTTAATGTATCAGACTGTTACTGCTTGGTGTTGGCCTCCGTTTACATATACTCTATTTCTTTATGTAGGTGATTAATTATAATGATATTTTTTTTTTAAATTTTCATAATTTACTTTTGAGCTTTCAAAGAATATTTTTAATGTAATTTCACGGGTAAATCATTTTTTTTTTATTTATTCGGATGGTTTTCTATATTTGTGGCTAACTTAATGAAGGTTGGAGAATTGTCGACACCGACCGACCGGGAAAATGAGTTTCGGTTCATAGAAATCGACACCATCGTAACATCACGTTTCACTGAGAACCTGTTTTTTTTTAGGGGCTGGGCGGGGGTGTTGATTTAAATAAACATTAAATCAAACTCCATGTAAACAAACAAAAACAATTTATAAACGTTCCGTCTATTTCTCTCTTAAAAAGAATTTTACCACAAAAATGTTGTTTTTTTTCCGTTCTCTCTCTCTCTCTCTCTCTTTTTTTTTTTATTTCCCCAAAGCAAATCCTTTTATCGCATTTTCCATTTTATGAAAATCACGTAATTTAAACAGAAATTGGCGATAAAGCAAACGACCCGAAGTGAGTTCGATCCTTGCTGGCTGCCCTACATTTCCAATCCTGTAAATAATAAATAAATAAATAAAAGCATAAATCCCCCCCACCCCAAGTTCCAAGATAATCTTTGATTTCGGAGTATTAAACATGTGGCCTTTTACATCAGCCACTGACCCCTAGTAGCTTCAAAACAAGCGAAACTATCTCAGCCACAAGAATACGTAAAGCTAAATTTCGATGCATATATTAGCTTGTTAGGAAAATAATGTCCGACTTTAGAATACAGTTTTGAATAATGTTCTAATACATTACATTGTTCGTAAAATAAAGTCCGATTTTAGAATTAAGCTTTTTCATATAAAGTTTCTCCACCTCAAAATGGATATAATTTAAAATGTAAATATTTCAATAACTACATGTCTCAGGAAAATTAAATAAGTTTCATTAGAAACATAAGAGAATTTTTTTTTGTCAAAATTCGAACAAGATATTCAAAAGTATGTAGATTTTATAATCGATTTCACAAGGCTTCACAAATGTTCAATATGCGCACCATCTGTGACACGACATATATCAAATCGGTAGTCCAGCTCCTGCCATACACGCTGTAGCATGTCTTGCGTAACATTCTCCAGCGCCACCTTAATTAAGTTCCCCTAGGCTTGTAAGGAAAAGGGGAGATATAGACATGTCTTTTCACATAGACCCATAAAAAATCACAAGGTTAACGCGGTGGCCATTTCGACAGTACATTGTTTATTATGACGGGCGCACTCGGCCCATCTTCCGGGTAGATTCTAATTCAGATAAGTCCGCAAAGACAACTTAGTTTTTACAAATTTTCTTAAAATTTCAGATCATTTGGGCGAGAATTGGCTGTGTTATTAGATTACAAAAATGGTATCACTTTTTGGATAGCTTCATTTATAATAGTTGCACGCATTTACATTCTTCTTCTTTATGTGCTGTGTCTCCCTCAGGACGTAGGCGATCATGGCTCCCCACATTTTTTCTGCTCTTTTCAGCTCTAAATAAATTCTCTTTTCGTTATTTCAAAAACCTATTCCGCCATCCATTTACTCAAGCTCATCAACTTTTTTATGCATTGTTTTCTTCTGTCTCTCTTGCCCTCAATCTGTCCTGTGAGTAACAGATTTTCCAAGCCCTCCTTCCTCATTATGTGCTCCAGTAATTTTAACGGTCTCTTCCTGATGTTAAGTTTTTTTTTTGTTTCCATTTTCTCTAAAACCGTGTCATTATTTACACGCCCAGTCCAGTTTCAACATCATTTTATAGAACCACATCTCTGTTGCTTCAAGTCTCTTCTTCATCTTTAAAGAAATTGTCCAGCATTCACTACCATAAAGTAGGACAGATCTCATATAACAGTTCAGTACTCTTTTCTTTGATTCTAACGAAGTTTTTTTTCTGTCTCTTAATAATCTGCTTAGTTTTTGGAAGGCACTTTGGCTATCCCAAATGCATCTTCGAATTTCAGTGTCGCATTTTTCGTCCTCTGTTAGAACACTTCCCAGATATTTAAATTTTTGTGATTGTTTTTTTTTGGTATCCACGATTTGTAATTTTCATTTCCTGTTGAGATGAGATGTGCCCACTTTGTTTGCATGAGTTCAATCTTGGTCCTAATGCTTCTCAAACCGCTGCCAACATTGATAAGGGTGAAAGATCCCCTTGTGATCGAAGAGTGCGACTCTGGCTTCTGAAGTTCCGCAGTGGGGATACGAGTCTTGAAGTTCAATATAGTAGAGGACGTCCATCTGCAACTGACAATCGGCCTCTATAAAGAGTATAGTCAAACAAAACCCAAGTCGAAGTTTCAGAAAATGTGTGTCATTATTTCAACAATATCGGAATATGTCAAGGAAATTAGTAAGTTGAAGTTAATCGATAAATGGGTTTCACATGAACTCCACGAAAGTTCCATATTTGGAAGTGTGTTCGATGCTGCATCTGCGGAATTCGGATGCTTCATTTCTTGATCGAATAGTGACTTGTGATGAGTAATGAATCCTTTAAAACAATCGGAGACGATCGGCTCAGTGGATTGATCAAGATATCAGAATAGGATTTTCGCCAAACTTAATTTCTATGGGTTTAAACTCGACCGTCATGCAACGCAAACGGCTGGAAATATGAATTAAGTTTGGGTCCTAGGAAGTATTAATGTACGCAAATATTCCATCTTGGTGAAGGCACTCTTGAAGATAAAGAAAGACACGGAAGTCATTTGGTCATCAAGATGGCGATTGTAAAATAAGGACAAATACAATGGTAACAGTAATTCTGAATTACTTTATTCTCGTACTAACAGAACAAATACACTTCGTCCCTAGCCACTCAGCTATTTATATAACTTACGTCCTCCAGTATCTGCCTCTGGAAATCCCCAATTATCTAATGTCACCTTCCATAACAACTTGAATATTTTTGGAGAAACAGATCCTCGTACAACCACCCATGAATTTGCAGGAGACCTACCGTATTTTCTTGAGTATATTACAACCCCGCGTTTCTGAATCTAAAAAAAAAGGGACAAATTACATCCTTGTTAAAATTTTCGGGGAAAGGTGCTAACTCGATGTATCCGGTAATTAATTTTAAGGTGTTAATTAATCTATCATACATTTTCTGTTTGAAACGATTTTAATGTATTTCTCTATATTAATACTGTTTCTACTGCTAAAACTGATGCCATGAAGCCATCTTGTCCCTCCAGTTCTCATATTCTTGGCAGAGCATCGGAACATCCTCCAGCGCTAGATTAATCTACTGAATGTCCTTGCGAATGACGTCCTTCCGGCGGCTGCATAGTCTTCCGTCGTCTGCAGATGGCGGGTTGAACTGGTAGATGAATTTGTTAGGGTCGTCCTCAGGTCACCGCAGGATATTATATTAATAGAATATAATAAATAATGAGTGATATTATATATTTCGTGAAACATTTCACTGAAATATTTAATTTTTTATGTTATTAAACAATAGAAATGAAGCGGATGTTTAGCCATTACGTGTTTCTTTTCCTAATTTCCATTTCAAAACTTATTTTCAAATTCTTGAGGAAAGGTGATAACTAGACAAACTCAAGAATACATTTTCAAGTATTACTTAATCTATCATACTTTTCTGTTTGATAAGATATTTTTATTTGTTCATATTAAAATACTATGAAAATAAAACAATATTGTCTTTCATTAAGAATGAAGAGAGAAAATTTTATTAAAAAAACAGGAAAATTAAAATATAAATGAACTTCTTGTTAGCAAAAGTGTTCTAAATTTAAAGAATTAATCTGGTTTGCAAAGAACAAATATGGCCGACATATCAAATACCTTTTGTAAACAATTGTTATTAACACACGTCTACTTTGTGTACTATTATGTATTCTGCTGAGTGTATTTGCAATCTTGCCATTTCAAATAAGAGTTTGTTTTTTTTAAGTTGAGTAAAAATTCCGGAAAACGTGTATAATACGACGACGCATTTTTGCCTTTAATTTTCGTTCAAAATTTATCGCGTTATGCACAAAAAACAAAAAAAAAACAAAAAAAAAAAACTACGATTGATCTAACAATTGGAACAATTTCTGACTATTTGAATGTAATTGGGAAGTTGAAGAATCATTAAAAGTGAGTGTCACATGAACGAAAACCAGAAAAAAATCCGTTATGATGTCTGCTTTTCACTTCTTTTACGCAACAAAAACAATCCGTTTCTTGATCGATTGTGACGTCTGACGAAAAGTGGATCCTATCCAACGATGTCCATCACAGAAGCTGAAGAAAGAGGGTTTGTTTAATGGCCCTGTTACGGTCGGTATATTGGGCTGCAAAATAATATTGAATGACAGAAAACAAAAACAGACACAACGAAGACTTGGGAAAAAATATATTTCCAAGTTTATTTTTGTTACAGACAAAAATAAGGTTACAGTGAATTATACAAAAATATTCAAATATTCATGTAAAGGGTAGGAAAGGCGGCGTCCTAAGAGGGACGGTTTCGTAGTGGGTAAAAAAGTGTTGCCCATCGAGACAAGCACAGTTTATTGCATATCGTTGCTGCTGGCGAGGATCAATGGCTGGAATTGGAACTCTGCTGTCTGGAGAAGCGGCCGATGATGAGCTGCAGCTGATGGCTAGAATTGTTGCTGCTGGAACAGATACTATACTTTGATCCTAATATTTATTTGCATAAAATATACAAAATGGGTGAAGAGGGGTGGGTGTAGGTGGCTAGGACTGGTCTTCTCTAGTAACTAGCTAGTAACTCTCATTGACCCATTCGTACTTACAATATACTTTTCACCATAGCAACACATTTGAGCTTAACTCTCAAACTACGATCACCAAAATACCTCAATTACTCAAATAGTACCCTAGCATGAAATTTTATTTACACAAAATGTGGGGTGGGGGATACATGCATAATCAATGAATATATATACAGTGTTCGATTCGATATATATATATATATATATATATATATATATATATATATATAGTGCTGTTCGATAAAAGTGACTCACCTGATATTTTTACTTAAAAATTTTTTCGCCTATTGTTTTTGGGGTCAAACTAATTTTTAATCTTACTAATATAAAGACCCCTTCCCGACCACCTAGTAAAAAAGTTTACACACCCTAAGGTATTCTATTGATAATCATAATCTTGAATATAAATGAGATTTAGGGAAAAACTCTGTGCAAAAAAAGTGACTCACTTATTTCCTGCAACTAGTAATCAATAGAAACATAACCGAACAGCTTTAAATAAAGAATAATAGAGGTATAATTTATTTATAATAGGTAATATAGTTCGAAATATTTAATAATCTATGGGTTCTCCTTTATTTTGAATAACCTTTTCAACCTTTTTTGACATTGACTTGATTAGGTTCTGGCAAACCTCATCTCCAAGCATTGAATTCCATTCGGATATGAAATTCACAATCAAATCCTCTTTGTTGCTCAACTGCTTTATAATGCTCCAAAAGTTTTCTATGGGGTTGAGGTCAGGAGATTGGGGCGGCCATGTCATAACACTCACCTGCTTCTTATCAAATTATTCCTTCATCAATTTTGATTTGTGACAGGGAACATTATCCTGCATAAAAATGAGCTTGGTGTGGTCGATTTGCACCCTTTCAGCAGAAGTGAGCAGACAAGACTCTAAAATTCTCTTGTACTGCTCGCTCCTGAGGGTCTTTTCAATAGGTTTTAAGAAACCAGTTCCATGAAAAGAAAAGCATCCCCAGAACATTATACTGAACGGATGCTTGACAGTACTTACTGCTAAATTCAAAGAGCTTTCCAAGCTTCTTCTTCGGATTTTAGATCGCTTATCCTTTGAATTTAGCCCAACTTTCGTTTCATCGGAGAAGAGAACATTTAGTAAAAAAAAAATCAGTCACTTTTATCGAACAGCACTTACAATGAATGAAATATATGTACAAAAATAAATATGTGTTAGTATCGGGTCCCACCCTAAAGTGAAGGCGTGGCAGAAATCCTGGTTAACTGGGTAAAATGGCCAGATATTGGACGTATCTGTCACCTAAATGTTGGGGGAGAAGGGAGTTCAAAATAAATGCTGAACAAAAAAAGGAGATCTATACACGTGCATACCCTAACTAGTTATGACAAAATCGGTCAAATACAAAAAATCTATCTTACCATAACCGGGTCTGGGGTGACTATTGTTTCGATGAGCGACCCAAAATCTTCTTTCCTATGTCGCGTCTAACAACCACTCAAGGTCAGCACCTCTCACACGCACCAGTTGCGAAACTCTTACCCAACATTTGCCGAATATCGACGAAGAGAGACGCACCTTTTCAGCCCTGATCTTAACTTTAAGCTGATGCTTAAAGAGAGAGACCAGTTGAGAAGAGGAGACCTTCTCGCCTCCGTGAAACCCTTTCTGTCTCGTCGTCCATAAAACCATTCGCGTGATGCCGAGCAGACACAAGAACACGTCCTGCTGGTCTCTTGACATTGGCGGCACCACGTTGGCAAAAACGGTGCTGGCGTCCAGGACGAAAAACTTTCCACCCAACATGCGGACCATGTAGCCTTTATTCAGGCCTGCACAACAGGTGTACGACACAAGGCGTGCGCAATGAACTCCTCCCAGTCACTGCAGCGCACGCACTCTGGCGTGGCTGACAGCCCCGCTGCGTAAAGTTTCTTTTGATTTTCTAAGCACAGCTTAGATGTGGCACAACGACGAAAGTATAGGGCAACCAGTGAGGATTGAACTCACTATTCAGTTGTAACAATTCTAGCATGACAAGCTCGCTAACTGTTGTGGTAGGATCCACCTAATTTGCATAGTCGAGTACCGACCATATAAATATGGTTGGTACCGGGAAGAGAGGGAGGAATCAAGAGAGTCACTCCATCGAACTCTCTGCATTTTGCAGTGAGGGACCTGGACGAGGCTTGCCGAGAGGCAGGGTTTCGTCCGGGTGGTAGACAGGCCTTGAACACGTCTAGGCGGGTTCAGAAAGGGGCCATATTTTGGCCGAGCCTACGGGCTCGGAGATACCCCACTTTAAAACCGGCCTTGTGCCACATTTTATCCTCGTGGGTGGATAGATAAATACAGAATCAAGAGATTCAACCAGAGACTCTGCCCGACTGCGAGTCAGTCAACACATTCTCCAGGAACGGTCTTACCAGGAATATACAAAAGACTATATGTAAATATTGTGTACACTTTCTTGTTTCAATACATTTTGTTCCAAGTACATTTTGTGTTGCATTATTATTCCATGCATTAGTCAAGTTTCAACACTAACCATTACACCACGTCAAGGTACCCCTTGATCCTAGGCATTATACCCGCGGGTGTCTTTTGTGGGAATTTAATTATGGGATTGCTGACGGAATACAACAGTCCGTAGCTGCATTAATCCACTACAGATATCTAAATCCTAGCGAAACATTCACAGCTGAGACGTACTGCCACAGTATCGATTAAATGTATACCAAATTGCAGCATATGTGTCCAGCATTGATCAGGAGAAAATGTGAAATCCTCTTGCATGACAATGCAACCACATGTTGCACATCTTTCATGACAATGCAGCCACACGTCGCACAAGCAACACTTCAGAAGTTGAATGACTTAAGCTAAAAAAAACTGAGCACAATTCACCAACTGACTACCACCTTTTCAAGCATTTTGAAAAATTCTTTCAAGGAAATGTCAACCAAACAACTACAAAAAATACCTTCGAAAACTTCGACGCTGACACAACTCACGAATGTTATGCTACCGAAATAATTAAATTAGTTTCGTGTTGGCAAATGGTGCCGTTTGTAATGATTTTTATTTCGACCAATAAAGTTTATTCTGGACTGAGATATGCCATTTTAAAGTTAATACTTAACAATCTACATTAATTTCCTGAACAGCACAATTAAAAACAAAACTTCCTGATCTGGCATTTCGACATCAGTCACTTTCTCACCGATGACTTGCCTCTGTCTTTTCTACAAATATTTTCACGGCAATTGTTCCGTTGAGCTTGGTGCCACCATTGCATGAATTTAAGTGTGGTACTAGATTGGCAATTAGGTCTCGCCTTTTTACTGTTTAACGATCAATTGTAATAGTTTCTTTTCTTGTATATCGCGATTGTGGA